>JAMKCH010050573.1:0-22516 GCA_023653785.1 Ophioderma brevispina
ATCCAATTAGCTCCACAAATAATTTAAACTCCATATCGGAGCACTTAAGGGTGGCAACGAAGATTTCAAGTATCAGGTGTCCCTAAAAAATCGAAGTTCTGATTTTGGCCTGACCGTCAGCTTTCTATCAAAAATATCCCCATCTGAAGATTAAGCTGAGAAATTTATTCTTTGGTACAAAATATGTGAAAATTTCTAATTTCGTATAGGAGCAAAATACGAACTTCAGCCGATGTTTACTTGAAATATAAAAAATCAAAATCGTCTTTTTTCTCTCTTTTAAAACATTGTTGTATATAATACAGGTAAGAAATCTATAGAGTTGTCTATCTATTTGAAATTACTATTGTGACCATTATTTGGGTGCCTCACAATCTCTCGTTTTCCCCTTTAAAGGTTGACCCCTGTACAACTGAAATTGACTTTTTAGTTGATTTTTGCTGTTTAGCCCATAACTCTTTAGGCTGTAGATATTACAACCTATATACATTTTCTGAAACAACCTTATGGTTCGACCATAAACGTTGTATACCTTTCAACAGATTGGATCAATTTAAACAAACATTTGACCCCTTTGTTTTGGCCCCGCTCAATCCTTAAGGGCACCATTTGCGGCACTTTTTTGAGAATCACGTGTCATTGGTCCTGCCCGGCTGTCTACATATGTAATCACTCAAACCTTTTGTACCGAGATGTGTTACATGTCCCTGCTACTCCCAGGCTGATGTCATTTGTTTTGTATGGCTGGTATTCTGAAAGGGAGTTACTTTAGACCCAGGTTTCAACCAGGGTTAGTCCTGCATAGTTGAGACCTTTTTTCTTTACCAACATACTCCTAAAATGTGCTGTAACGGGTGAGAACAATTCCTCATGATGGGCCTTCAGCCCATCCACGAGGAATTTTTCTCACCCGCTACACAAATTAACTTTGACAGCATTTTGAAAGAAAAGGTTCCACTCTTGTAGGACTAATCTGGTTTAAACCCGGGACTAAAGTTGACGCCCCTTTCAGAATACCAACCTATATCACAAAGCTAGTGATCAGTCAAAGTGCCCAGGGAATCAACTGCTAGTATGGAGTGCATAAGTTTACAAAACATTCGGCACAGTTGGCGTATTTATGTATTTTCAATGGTTCTCGTAGACTATTAAACCAAATACCCAGAGACTAAAAAGTACTTACAAATGGCAGTTTGTGTTATCACCAAACCGTTTCATCTAATGTAGATGAAGCTCGTTAAATATAAATGTAAAAAAAAAGATAGGCATGATTTGTTGGGGGGCTAGAACTGTCAGTGTTTGAAAAGAGCCAGTTCTTCGAACTAAATTAACAAGTTTTTTTTTACATATATTTATATAAAAACAATTTAGGATTTATCGTCACCCACCGCTTCCTCAAGTTGCCAGAATGAGTCGCCATAAGATACTAAGACCTAGTCCAACGATGTTGGGCTCCATCACTAAGGCACGCCTTCAGAGAGATGGGGGATTTACTCTATCCTAGCACGCCATGGATGGACAATAATGCTAGCTTGAATGACTTATCAATCAGGTAGTGCAATGGGTTTTGGGGTGTGTGTATATAATTATAATAGGGCCTGTGTTGATATTAGAGTGCATCGGTGCGCATGGTTACAGAGCGCCTAGCTCTTAGTGTAGCCAGGGCGCGGATGTGCAAGGGTATTAGGTTTTGATTAGAGATTACTTTTGCAGGGGAAGTTCTGGAGTTTTGAGTTGTTACACAGGTTAAGTTTAACAGCAGCATGATTGATGTGAACTTCATATTTTTTTCTTAATTATCATGATATACTAAGATTTCTTTGAACAAAGGTTGAAGAGCTGATTTTTAATGTCACTGGGACCGCGAGACTGCCATAGTAAAGCATGTGGCAGTTTACAAATTACCATCCCCATGCCCAAATCGAGCAGATAGGTGTCCTCCCTCATTGTAAAGAACCACATGTATAGTCTCACATTATTGATCGATACGCTGTGACAACAGAGATACAGATTGCTTGCGTGCTTTGCCGTATTGTAGGTATCAACGGGTTAACGAGATATGAATCGTTTGGTTGTCACGTGTCAGGTACCAGGTCACGTGTCAGGTATCAGAGATCACAGTTTTGCTCTTCGGGGGCGACGAGAATATCTAAATCCGACTATGTTAAATCAGGTCTGTACATATACCCTCTGCCAAAGTGCTATTAATTTATTTACCAAAGGACAGACAACCGTTTATTATGTCATCACTTAAAATTTACTTTTTCCCTACTGATTCAAAAAAACCGACGAGGACGATAATCGATTGTTTTTTCAATGTAGGGATACGTACGTCCTTTGTTAACCTGAATGGGTCCCCCGCAACAAAATAATAAACCCAATCATGCTTTGACGTCATCAAATCTTTATTTTTTTCCAAAATTGGCTTTTATTCCATAATAAAATTCCTTTAAAGATTCAAATCTTTATATTGTTCTTTTAATATTAATATTCAATTGTCCCCCGCATGAATTTGAAACGATGGTCCATACGTCTACAAACTGAAAACAGAGACATAGTCAGCCGGCTAATTACCCTTACCGTGGCCTGAATGAGCATAAGGGCTCCCCCCGCGTGTTAGTTGTAGCAGGTTACAGCCACTTGCCGCGGCTGCGGGGTTATGCTCTAGATCAACAAACAAAATATGGCTTCCAGAAAACTGAAAAAACCCTGGCGATTGCAGTCAGTGGGACTTTACAGTTCTCTTCTACTCTTCTATACGTTCTCTTCTCTATCAGATTCTGTGGGTAAGAAATTGGAAAATAGAGAAACCTCAACAGACGTACTATCTTGCTATTGGATAATTTTTTTTTTTTTTAAATTTATTTTTTTTTTATTTGGGGGGGGTTTTGGGGGGGGGGTTGTTGGTGTGGGTTTTTTTTTTTACCTTTTTTTTTTTTTTAAAATACATAAAGTATTTTTTGGATTATACGGAATATAAAAATCATGTATTTCGCATGTTAGTCCACGTACCCCTACTCAAACAAAACTGCTTTTCAATGCACCTACAAAGACAATAAAAATGTCTACAGACTTGGGTTTTTCCCGGTCCAGCCGCACGGAAGAGAATTGGACGGACAGTGTAGAAATGAACAGACTTAACCGTGAAACGCAGCTTGCTGTGGAGATATGGATATATCCTGCGAAAGGCGAATTTCGGTATACGTCACAAGTGCATGTTACGTACCACAGTTTCTGACACTTTTGATTATTCGTAGTATTGGTTGTTTGAGGAATTCATGGTTATTTCTAATTCTAATATCATCAGTAACCCACAATTACAATCGGTGAAAATCATGATGATAAAATGGAAGATCAAAATGGATGAAAAGCACGATCGCACATTCTCGATCCATCCGGCTTTTATTTCCCCAAAGTTATGTATCCATTTCTTTGAGGCCGCGACCATGACCTGATTAAAGTAACTGACTACATCGAAGATGATAATGCAAGGTGATAAGCATATGGTCCCGCGGCAATAGAAAAACAACTTTAAAATCGATTGAAATTGGGGTACGCACGTGCCAAATTGTAATGATATGATGTGGCCTTTGCAACCTTGTACCAGACAGATACATATCTTCTGTTTTTAAGACGATTTTTGGTCATCTCTTGGATGTAATCTACCAGCAGGGTTTCTTCCAAAATAACGGCGAAATCCCCGTTAATCTTCTAAAGTGCTGCTGATACTGATTAATGTTTGAATTTGGTATTAGAACCATACCCAAAAGTTTGTTGGAAGAAATTTATACCGCAATCTTGAGCCTGCAACAGATCACAATTTTAACAACATAAGAACGGGAAGTGAACTGGAATGAACTTGAGTTGTGCATGTCAGATGCAACCCTTAACCAAATCGGTGGCTTTTAAAGTTGCTACTTTGATATTTCCTGAAATTACAACTAAACATGCAAATAAATTGCGCAGCTACGAATGGTATACACTGTTGCTTGACAGTGTTGGTCACCAATTTAAACTCAAAGCTATCCACACCCGATAAAATTATTACAGAAATTGGAAGGAACATTCAACCGTTTTAAACTCCACCCTTCAAAACCCCTTCTTTCCACTGCTAAAAATTTATTCCTTCAAATAACCATAACCTACAATTCCACTTTTTGAAAATTGGGTTTGAACGTAACAGATAGCATCCAAAATCTGAGTCTATTTTCAGCTTGCTGAACTACGCCTGATAAAATTCAATTCTAGCTGTACAAAACCGGTCAATTGAAATGCATTATTGCTTAAAGGAATTGCCAATATTTGGGCGCGGTTATCATGGACCAACTGCACATTTGCATTTTCGCCCATTGCCGATCGTTCTCATTTTGGGTGTTTTTGTTAACGTTTTAGACAGGGTTCTTCAGGAAAGAAGGAGATCTAAATATGTCCATTGTTGTATGGTTTTGTTGCAGCATTTTGAGCCTTTTAGCTTTGGTGCACCATAGAATAATGTATTCCTTTACTAAATTTATCCAGTCTATACACAGAGTGTTCCCTGTGGCACTTCAGACTTCAAATCCAGTGCTGCTTATTTCTGGATGTTGTTTAGTAATCATTTTGCTACCGCTACAGCTACAGAGAGGGAAAGGTCTGAAAACCCTATGGAGACAGCTTACGATCACATGCCTAACCTGGCTGTTTTGTTGTAATGCTAGTAGTATTATGATATATTATATTTCATGCTTATGATTCACATACGTATCAAAAGGGCAAATGTGATGTAATTGTAACTAGTCCAAGCTTCATGTCAACTTTCCGTGATTGACTGTATGCTTGCATTGGGTTCAATACAAACATAATTCCTGGTGTTTGCATCAATCAAATTCGTTTGCCATGGCCCAATTTTGAGAACAAATCTCCATGGATGGAATACTGACTTTTGGTACCTTTTGAGTAACTGTTGCCCTTTTATTTATATTTTGGTTACTGCGTTCTCAGCACTTATGTATTGCTTATAAAGGTGACAACTTTATATTACGTCAACCAATTTGAACTACTATTTTAGAATACACAACACGCCTCTCCCCAATTTTTTATTTTTCTTTTATATTACAGCATCGTATTCAGAGTGATAATCGATTTACGTTAAGTTTTAAAGATTTATTTCTGAATCACATGGGTTTCCTCCTTGTCGTGTACTACTTATTATATATCTTGCATCTTTTACTCAAAAGGGCTCTTCAAAGTTCCTGAAATTACTTGTCACCCTTATACACGTCCCTTTTTTGTTAATTGTTCTGTCCTTTCCCTGGACCTATATATTAACGAGTAAGAGTTAAAGACAATATCAAATCAAAATTCCGGTGCTGTCATATAGTAAAATATAACGCATGCTTTCATTGTAATTCTTTAATGGATGAAATCAAACTGCAATTCTATCCCAAGCTTAGACATGAAATCACTGAACTGTTTCTGTTTGTTGGCTTGTATGCCTGTGTTGCACATCTTCAGGCAGACAAACTACATTAAGAAGTTTTTTAAAGCAGTTTTATGGTTACCTATTCTTATACTATGCTAGCACATCTGGTATTTTTTTGTGTTTTATATTTTTTTGCAACTGGTAACAGCACAATTTCTGATGGTAATTGAGAAGACTGCATTGAATTCGATCACCTACCTGAAATAGTTCTTGGTGCAGATTTTCAAGAAATTAACCCTCATGGGTACAAAAATTCATTTACATCAGTTTTTTTTTGCTCTCCTGTTTTCTATTTTGTTTCTATTTTTATACCGTTACACATGCTTTACGTTTTCTTAAACTATGACCATAGTTACTTGTAATCGCACAAGATTCAACTTTGACCTACAAGTCATTTCCCCTCGGGTACTTTACGTTCTTTATTCTGATAATTTCAGTTATTTTTTACCAAGTGCAGTAAGGACAAAGTCAGACTTAAACAAGAATTTGGAAATGTTAGTGATTTTAACAGCTTTTGTTTCGGTGTCATATTATCTGCCATATTTTTCCCGTATCCACATATCAAAAGTACTTTATTCTTTCCTGTGATTCAAAATAAGTGTACCTAATGTAGTAAGAAATCATGTTAAGCTCAAACTTACAAAAGAGGCCATTGCCATTTGAGGGCCGAACGTGTTAATTGTTGTGTACAAAGAATCCCTTGCTGTTTTGCTATAACTTGTGAACATCGTAATTTTTCTAATTAAGGTTCGTTCATACAATCACCACCACCGAGTTTGGAATATCCCCCCCCCCCCCGAACAATTTGTTTTTAGAAATTGAGAATTTACAGAATTGAGATATCTATGCCTGTAATTTTTACATTATGATTATTAAAACAAATCTTACACATCAAATAAATGATTAAGATTTTGATTTTTAAGCAAGTTGTTAAAACCTTGGTATTTGTGGTGAACCTTACAAAAATTAAAAGGGTCATCTATTGTTATTCATTATGTACTAAAGCATCCTGCAGTCTATCCCGCTTAGACTGAAATCACGAACTGTTTCTGTTTGTTGGCTTGTATGCCTGTGTTGCACATCTTCAGGCAGACAAACTCCATTAAGAAGTTTTTATATGCATTTTTATGTTATTTATTCACTTAATAATACTCTTGCTATACACATCTGGATTTTTGTGTTTATTTGCACTGGTACAGCACACTGCCCTGAAGGTATTGAGAAGACTGTATTGAATTCGATCACACTACCTGAAATATTTCTTGGTGTGTAATGATTTTTCAAGAATTACCCCTCAAATGGTCAAAATGTCGTTTGCGAATGGTTTCTCTCCTGTTTCTATTTTGGTTTTTAATGTTTAGTATCCTTTAGACCCTTCTTAACTTTTTCTTAACTGGTGACATTTGTTACTCTACCTCACAAGATTCAACTTTGACCTACAAGTCATTTCCCCTCGGGTACTTTATGTTATTTACTCTGATACTTTCAGTGATTTTATACAAAGGGAAGTAGGACATTCAGACTTAACAAAATTGACATGTTCGTGACTTTAACATCTTTTGTTTCTGTGTCATATTACTCATGACATATTTTTTCTATGCCACATATCAAAAGTTACTTTATGCATTCTTGTGATCACAATACTACGCGTATACCTATGTAATAAAACAGTTAAGCTCTACATGTTTTTGTGTCACCAAAGGGGGCCATTGCCATTTGAGGGACTAACGTGTTATTTTTTGTTAACAAAGAATCCTGACCTGTTTTTGCTTGTATCTATAACTTGTGAAACGCAATCATACTTCACTATACTGAGTTTGCGGGGCCCGACCTGCAGTGTGTATATCCAAAAGCTTGCATTGCGGTACCGCAATACGGTTTAAATTTTTTTAGACTGGATTTGCACGAGTTGGCGTTGATATTTGGCAGGTAGTCAACAGTTAAGTCATCGATATATCACTAACGCAACACCAATGCAGTGAAGTATGACCGGACCTTAACTGTCGATCTACTTCTACCTGCATCGCAGTACAGTCTTTTAGCTGTGCACCAGAGAATATTCTTCCTGTACTCATTTATCCTAGGTTATGTACAAAGAGTGTTTCCCCTGTATCACTTCATCAACATCAATGCAGTGCTGCTTATTCTGGATGGTTGTTTTAGTCATCATTTTGGCTACCGTCTACGCTACAGAGCGGGAAAGGTAATGAAACACTATGGAACAGCTTACGATTTTACAGGCTTACCTGGCTGTTTTTGTTGTGTAAGCTTAGTAGTAATTTGATATATTATATTTCTGCTTATGTATTTCACATACGTATCAAAAAGGGCAAATGATGATGTATTGTAACTAAGGTCCAAGCTTCATGCAACTAATTCCCGTATTTAATATTACTGTATGCTTTGCATTGGTTTCAATACAAATAATTCTGGGTGGTTTAGCAATCAATCAAATTCGTTGCCATGGCCAAATTGAACAAATCTCCATGGATGGAATTACTGACATTTTGGTACATTTTGAGTGACTGTTGCCTTTTATTTATATTTTGGTTACGCGCGTTCTCTCTGCACTTCTGTAGTTGCTATAAAAGGGTTACAACTTATATTACAGTCCAATTTTGAGACTACTATTTTAGAATACCTACCCTCTCCACAATTTTATTTTCTTTTATTTACTTACAGGCATGCGTATTCAGCATGATAACTCGGATTCGTTTGAAGTTGGTTAAAGATTTGTCTGAATCACATGGTTCCTTGTCGTTTACTACTTATTATATACTTGCATATTGTTTTACTCCAAAAGTACTTCAAGTTCCGAATTACTTGTCACCCACCTTATTACACGTCCGTTTTTGTTGAATTGTTTGCTGTAGCTCTTCCCATTGACAATATATATTAACCGATTAAGAGTTTAAAAGACAATATCCCATCTTACCCGGGTGCTGTCAATATATTAAAATGATAACGCATGCTGTCATTGTATTCTTTATGGATGAAAGCAAACTGCAGTCTATCCCAAGCTTAGACATGAAATCACTGAACTGTTTCTGTTGTGGCGTGTATGCCTGTGTTACACTCTTCAGGCGGACAAACTACATTAAGAAAGTTTTTAAAAGCTTTTATTTACCTCTCTTATTACTATGCTACACTCTGGGTATTTTTTGGTTTATGTTTGCCTGGTAACAGCACAATTCCTGATGATGAGAAGACTGCATTGAATTCCGATCACACTACCTGACTATTTCTTGGTGTCATGATTTTTCCAAAAAGAATTAACCCTCAATGGTTACAAAAATTCATTTTACAGAATGGTTGTCTTCCTGTTTTCTATTTGTTATTTTTATTCCGTTATCACATTCTTTACGTTTTCTTAACTAGTGACCATATGTTCTTGTAATTCGCACAGATTCAACTTTGACCTACAAGTCATTTCCCCTCGGGTACTTTACGTTCTTTATTCTGATAATTTCAGTGATTTTTCAAAAGTGAAGTAAATGAACAAGTCCAGACCGTAAACAAAAATTTGGAAGTTAGTGATTTTACAGCTTTTGTTTCGGTGCCCAATTATTATCTGACATATTTTTCTATCCTACATATCAAAAGTTACTTTATTGCTTCTTGTGATTATCAAAATAAAGTTACCTATGTCGTAATAAAGCAGGTTAAGCTCAAACATGTACAACAGAGATCCATTGCATGTGAGGGACGAACGTGTTTTGTTGTACAAAGAATCCTATCCTGTTTTTGCTAAACTTGTGAAAACGAATGTTTCTATTAAGGTTCGTTCAATACTCACCCCACAACCGATTTTGAATATCCCATAATCCCATATCCCCCCCCCCCAGACAAATTTGTTTTAGAAAATTGAGAATTTGACGAATGGAGATATCCATGCACAGGTATGTTTACATTATGATTTATTAAAACAATCTTACAACATCAATAATTGATTAAAATTTTGATTTTAAAAAGTTTGTTAAAAAACCTGGTATTTGTGTAACCCTTAAAAAAAATTAAAATGGTTCTATCTATTGTATCATTATGGACGCAATCATAACCTGCAGTCTATCCCAATCTTAGACATGAAATCACTGAACTCTTTCTGTTTGTTGGCTTGTATGCCTGTGTTGCACATCTTCAGGCAGACAAACTACATTAAGAAAGTTTTTAAGCAGTTTTATGTTATGTATTCTTATTACTATGCTATCACATCTGGTATTTTTTGTTTTATGTTGCACTGGTAAACAGTCACAAATGCCTGATGGTATTGAGAAGACTGTATTGAATTCGATCACCTACCATTAAATATTTCTTGGTTCATGATTTTTCAAGAATTACCCTCAATGGTTCAAAAATTTCTTTTGCAGAATGGTGTCCTCCTGTTTTCGATTTTGTTTATATTTTATCATATCCTTTACACGTTCTTAACTGTTTCTTAACTGGTGACCATTTGTTACGCGTAACCGCACATGATCAAACTTTGACCTCAAGTCATTTCCCATCGGGTACTTTAATGTTCTTATTCTGAAATTTCAGTGATTTTTTATACAAAGGGAAGTAAGGACAGTCAGACTTAAACAAAATTTGGAAATGTTCGTGACTTTAACATCTTTTGTTTCTGTGTCATATTATCTTACATATTTTTCGTATCCTACATATCAAAAGTTTTACTTTATGATTCCTTGTGATCCATAATAACGTCGTATACCTTGGTAATTAAAACAGGTTCAGCTCTAACATGTTTTTTGTAAGCAAAGGGCCATTGCCATTTGGGGGACGAACGTTTATTGTTGTACAAGAAATCCTGACCTGTTTTGCTTTATCTATAACTTGTGAAAACGCATCAGATTTCACTATAACTGAGTTGCGGTGCCCTAACTCGCAGTGTGTATATCCAAAAAAATGCTGCATGCGGTACCGCAATCGGTTAAATTTTTTAAACTGGAGTTGCAACGAGTTGCGTTGAAGTAGTGGCAGGTAGTCAACCGTTAAGTCACATCGATATTCACTAACGCCAACACCACACAGTGAAGTGAAGTATGAACGGACCTTAAATGTCTATTCATACTTCTACGCATCTGCAGATACAGTCTTTTTTAGCTGTGGCAACCTAGAATATGTATTCCGGTACATAATTATCCATGTATATTACAGTGGACATAGTGTTCCTGTATCCACTTCCTCCTCTCACTGCAGTGCTGCTTATTTCTGGATGTTGTTTAGTCATCATTTTGCTACCGCTACAGCTACAGAGAGGGAAAGGTATGAAAACACACTATGTAGACAGCTTACGATTACATCTTAACCTGTCTGTTTTTTGTTTTTGTAATGCTAGTAGTAATTTATGATATCTAGATTTCATGCTTATGTATTTCACATACGTATCAAAAAGGGCAAATGATGATGTAATTGTAACTAGTCCAAGCTTCATGTCAACTATCCGCGATTTACTGTATGCTTGCAATTGTTTTTCAATCCCAAACAATAATTCTGGTGTTTAGCAATCAATCAAATTCTTGCCATGCCCAAATTTGAACAAATTCGCCATGGATGGTAATTGTGACATTTTGGTACATTTGAGTGACTGTTGCCTTTTCTTTTAGATTTTGGTTACTCTTCGCGTTCTCTGCACTTAGTATTGCTATAAAGGTTACAACTTATATTACAGGACAATTTTGAGACTACTATTTTAGAATACACGCCTCTCCACAATTTTATTTTCTTTTATATCACAGCATGCGTATTCAGAAGTGATAAATCGGATTTGTTGAAGTTGGTTAACGAAAATTTATTTCTGATCACATTGGTTTCCTTGTCGTGTACTACTTATTATATATCTTGCATATGTTTACTCAAAAGGACTTCAAATCCTGAATTACTTGTCACCTTATTACACGTCCTTTTTTGTGAATTGTTGCTGTACTCCATGGACACTAAGATATTAACGAGTAAGAGTTTAAAAGACAATCTCAAATCTATACCGGGTGCTGTCATATAATTTAAATGATAACGCATGCTGTCATTGTATGCTTTATGATTGAAAGCAAACGCAGTCTTCCCCAACTTAGACATGAAATCACTGATGTTTTTCTGTTTGTTGGCTTTATGCCTGTGTGTACACATCTTCAGGGCGGACAAACTACATCAGAAGTTTTAAAGCAGTTTTATGTTTACTATTCTTTATGACTATGCTATCACATCTGTATTTTTTGTGTTTATTTTGCACTGGTAACCGCACATCCTGATGGTATGAGAAGACTGTATTGAATTCGATCACACTACCTGAAATATTTCTTGGTGTCAGATTTTTTCAGAATTAACCCTCAATGGTCAAAAATTCATTTACATAATGGTTGTCTCTCCTGTTGTCCTATTTTGTTTATTTTTAATCCGTTGCACATTTTCTTTACGTTTTTCCTTAACTAGTGACCATATGTTACTTGTAATCGCACAAGATTCAACTTTGACCTACAAGTCATTTCCCCTCGGGTACTTCTTAACGTTCTTTATTCTGATAATTTCAGTGATTTATTACAAAGGTGAAGTAAGGACAGTCAGACTAAACAATTTGGAATGTTTAGTGACGTTAAAACATAACAATCTTTTGTTTCTGTGTCAAATTATCTGACATCTTTTTTCACCTACATATCAACCGTTACTTTATGCATTCTTGTGATCACAATATCACGCGTACTCTCTTAATTCCTTAGACTTATTTTAAGTCTAACGAGACTGGAATTAGTGACAAACCTTTTTGGACTAAAAAATTTAAATCCGTGGAAACTCCTTACTTTACTTAAAATAAGTCTTTTGATTTGAAAATAACCTTTAAACTGAGTTAAAATCTGTTTATTAAATATTTAAAGAGTTATATTTGAATCTAAAGGATTGTTTTTAAATCCCCAAAGGTTTTGTCACTAATTCCAGTCACCTTGACTTAAAAATAAATCTAAGGAAGTAAGAGAGTACCTTATGTAATAAAACAGGTTAAGCTCTAACATGTTTTTTTTGTCCAAAGGGGCCATTGCCATTTGAGGACTAACGTGTTATGTTGTATACAAAGAATTCCTGACCTGTTTTTGCTTTATCTATAGAACTTGTGACAACGCATCATACTTCACCTATACCTGAGTTGCGGGTGCCCTAACTGCAGTGTGTATATCCAAAATGCTGCATTGCGGTACCGCATACGGTTAAATTTTTTAACTGGATTTGCAACGAATTGCGTGAAGTAGTGCAGTAGTCACAGTTAAGTCCATCGATATATCACTAGCCAACACCACAGTGAAGTGAAGTATGAACGGACCTTAATGTCTATTCATCTTCTACTGCATCTGCAGTACAGTCTTTTTAGCTGTGCACCATAAAATGTATTCCTGTACCTAACATTTATCCATTTATATTTCAAAAGTGTTCCCTGATCACTTCAGCAGCATCAAATGCAAGTGCTGCTTAATTTTGGATGTTGTTTAGGGTCATCTTTGCTACCCGCTACCGGCACATGAGAGGAAGGTCTGAAACCCTATGGAACCTTACATTACATGCTTAACCTGGCCTGTTTTGTTTTGGTAATGCTAGTTAGTAATTTATGATTCTTATATTTCATGCTTATGTATTTCACATACGTATCAAAAAGGGCAAATGATGATGTTTGTACTGTCCAAGCTTCAGTCACTATTCCCGTGATTTACTTTATGCTTTGCATTGTGTTTCAATACAAACAATAATTCTGGTGTTTAGCAATCAATCAAATCGTGCCATGGCCAATGTGAAACACATCCTGCATGGATGGATTACGAAATTTGGTACATTTTGAGTGACTGTTGCCTTTTATTTTATTTTTGGTACTCGCGTTCTCTGCACTTATTATTGCTATAAAGGTTACAACTTATATTACAGTTACACAATTTGAGATAATATTTTAGAATACACGCCTCTCCACAATTTTATTTTCTTTTTCATTACAGCATGCGTATTCAGAAGTGATAAATCGGATTCGTTGAAGTTGGTTAAGATGTATTTCTGAATCACATGGGTTTCCTTGTCGTGTACTACTTATTATATATCTTGCTATTTTACTCAAAAAGGACTTCAAAGTTCCCCGAATTACTTGTCACCTTATTACAACGTCCTTTTTTGTTGAAAGGTTTGCTGTACTTCCCATGGACCACTAAGATATTACGAGTAAGAGTGTATAAGACAATATCAAATCTTACCGGGTGCTGTCATTATATTTAAAATGATAACGCATGCTGTCATTGATATTCTTTATGGATGAAAGCAAACTGCAGTCTTATCCCAAGCTTAGACATGAAATCACTGAACTGTTTCTGTTTGTTGGCTTGTATGACTGTGTTACAATCTCGGCGGACAAACTACATTAAGACGGTTTAAAGCAGTTTAGTACATATTCTTCTTACTATGCTATCACATTGGTATTTTTTGTGTTTATTTTGCACTGGTAACAGCACAATTCCTGATGGTATTGAGAAGACTGCATTGAATTCGATCACCCTACCTGAATATTCTTGGTGTCATGATTTTTCAAGAATTAAACCCTCAATGGTTACAAAAATTCATTTACAGAATGGTTGTCTCTCCTGTTTTCTATTTTGTTTACTATTTTTATCCGTTAAACATTCGTGACGTTTTCTTAACTAGTGACCATGTACTTGTATCACCAAGATTAACTTGACCTACACGTCAGTTCCCCTCGGGACATTTACGTTCTTGATTCTGATAATTTCAGTGATTTTTTTACAAAAGGTGAAGTAAGGACAAAAGTCAGACTTAAACAAAAAAGTTGGAAATGTTAGTGATTTTTAAACAGCTTTGTTGTGGTTATTATTATCTGACATATTTTCGTATCCTATATATCAAAAGTTCTTTATGCGTTCTTGTGATACAAAAATAAAGTGTACCTATGTAGTAATAAAGCAGGTAAAGCTCAAACATGTACAAAAAGAGGCCATTGCCATTTGAGGGACGAACGTGTGATTGTTGTACAGAGAATTCCTATCCTGTTTTGCATAACTGTGAACAAACGTAATGTTTCTAATTAAGGTTCGTTCATACATCACCACAACCGAGTTTGAATATCCCACCCCCCGACAAAAGTTGTTTAGAAGTGAGAATTTACAGAATTGAGATATCCATGAACATGTGGTTAATATGATTTATTAAAACAAATCTTACACATCAAATAATATGCATTAAGATTTTGCATTGTTAAGAAAGTTGTTAAACCTGGTATGTGGTGAACCATAAACAAAAAATTAAAATGGTTCTATCTTATTGTATTCATTATGGACGAAAGCATACTGCAGTCTATCCCAAGCTTAGACATGAAATCACTGAACTCTTTCTGTTTGTTGGCTGTATTGCCTGTGTTGCACATATTCAGGCAGGACCAAACTCCATTAAGAGGTTTTTAAAGCGTTTTATGTTATTTATTCTATTACTCTGCTATCACATCTGGATTTTTTGTGTTTATTTTGCACTGGTAACAGCACAATGCCTGGATGGTATTGCAGAAGAATGTATTGAATTCGATCACACTACCTGAAATATTTCTTGGTGCATGATTTTTCAAGAATTAACCACCCTCAATGGTTACAAAAATTCGTTTGCAGAATGGTTGTCTCTCTGTTTTATTTTGTTTATATTGTATACTTTACACGTTCGAACTTTTTCTTAACTGGTGACCATTTGTTACTCGTAAACATCAAAAGATTCAACTTTGCCTACAAGGCATTTCCCCGCGGTTAATTTATGTTCTTTATTCTGATAATTTCAGTGATTTATTACAAAGGTGAAGTAAGGACAAAGTCAGACTTAAACAAAAATTTGGAAAATGTTCGTGAGTTTAACATCTTTTGTTTCTGTGTCATTTATCTGACATATTTTTCGTATCATAAATATCAAAAGTTACTTTATGCATCTTGCTGATCACAATAAAACGAGTATCTCTTAATTCCTTAGACTTAGTTTTAAGTCTAACGAGACTGGAATTAGTGACAAAACCTTTTTTGCGACTTAAAAAATTTAAATCCGTGGAAAGGCTTACTTAAAATAAGTACTTTTTGATTTGAAAATAAACCTTTAAAGAGTTAAAATCTGTTTATTAAATCTTTAAAGATTTATATTTGAATCTAAAGGAATTGTTTTTAATCCCCAAAAGGTTTGTCACTAATTCCAGTCACCTTGACTTAAAAATAAATATAAGGAATTAAGAGAGTACCTAGGTAATAAAACAGTTAAGCTTAACATTGTTTTTGTACAAAAGGGGCCATTGCCATTTGAGGGACGAACGTGTATTGTTGTACAAAGAATCCGACCTGTTTTGCTTATCTATAACTTGTGAAAACGCAATCATATTCACTATAACGAGTTGCGGTGCCCGAACTGCAGTGTGTATATCAAAATTCTGCATTGAGGTACCGCAATACGGTTAAATTTTTTAACTGGATTTGCAACGAGTTGCGTTGAGTAGTGGCAGGTAGTCAACAGTTAAGTCATCGATATATCACTAACGCAACACACAGTGAAGTGAAGTATGAACGGACCTTAAATGTCTATTCATTCTACTGCATCTGCAGTACAAGTCTTTTTAGCTGTGAAACCATAGAATATGTATCCTGCTACATAAAAATTTATCATGTATATGTACAAGAGGGTTCCCTGTATCACTTCATCAGACATCAATGCAGTGCTGCTTATTTCTGGATGTTGTTTAGTAATCATTTTGCTACCGCTACAGAGAGGGAAAGGATATGAAAACACTATGGAGAACTTACGATTACATGCTTAACATGGCTGGTTTTGTTTTGTAATGCTAGTAGTAATTTATGAATACTATATTTGCTTATGTATTTCACATACGTATCAAAAAGGGCAAAGGGGGGTATAAAAACAAAGACCTAAACCTATAAAACAAAGACCTAAGACCTAATAAAACTAAGACCATAAAACTAAGACCTATAAAACTACGACTAGTATAAAACTAAGACCTATAAAACTAAGACTAGTATAAAACAAGACCTATAAAACTAAGACCTATAAAACTAAGACCTAGTATAAAACTAAGACCTATAAAACTAAGACCTAGTATAAAAATAAGGACCTATAAACTAAAGACCTATAAACAGACCTTTCTTATTGTGCTTTTGCGCCCCTTCCCTTACTATTTTATACGTTCTCTTTTTTGTTGCACATTGTATATTCGTATTCCCTGATATATTTATACCCCATTTTTGCCTAATTTGGAGCTTCTAGCTTCCTGTACAGTTCCATCCTCTCGACAGAAGATTTCACTCTTTCACCTTAATTTCCCCCTTCAACCTTTCATTTCCCTTTCCTCGTTAATTTCTTTCTTTCCTCCCCTGCCTTCCTTTCCATTCCACTTCCTTTCCTCTTCCCCTTTTGCCTTTCCCTTTTTTTCTCCCTTTCCTCTTTTCTCTTTTACTCTTTTTGGCGTCCCCTTTGGCCACCAGGGACAAGCGCCCCCAGGATACGGCCACTGTAACTTAGAATTTTCCTCGTGAAGTAAGTACGGACCGTGATCAATTTTGCAGGGTAGGGGCTAATATAAGCGCTGTCAGAAGTTCTCAGGCAAGCCGAACGCACGCAATGTAGTATGCAAATTAAATCGCGGTATATAGGTGCACGCCACCCGACAATTACAAGCAGCGTGACGCTTGCCAAGAATTATTGGTTGCTTCCGGGTGGCGCACTTCACGCTGGTGTATGCTTGCAATTTTGACTGAGAAAAAAAATTTTTCTGTCAGCGATTATAGTGGTGTGTATCATTAAATCATTCAGTCCTAAAAACACCGGAGAAACACATACGAACTGTCGCTGAGCTGGCTGCGCTGCAGCGCCACAGCCCAGCATACGTTCTCTGGATTTGCGCCCGAAATAAGTTCCTAGGACCATGATTGTCTCGGAACATATGGTCCTGGAGAGCTCTGGAGCATAAGTAATCTGAGAGAATTATGGGGGGGGGGGCAATAACATATGAAATATGGGTGTAGGCTGCGGTGCCTTCGAAAACCTTCTATAAAAACTTTCTTACCCGCTTTCTACTTGCTTATTGCGAACCGATGTTGTGAATTACAGTATTAGTATAGTAACCTTATGGCCTTGTATACCTCGGATAAACCAGTCGGAATTCCACCAAGCAAGGTATCTTGGGGATTCATTGCAGTGCAGAAAACGGGATTGTTGCTAAATTGCTATAGATAAGCATAGTAGCATGGCTATTTGTATTCCACATTCCACTTTGAGGCTTTGCTCAGGTGGTGATGCGGGTAAAAAGCTATATAGCGACCCCACAAACGTACATGGTACATGTGAAATGTCATTGTCTTAGTTTATAGGTCTTAGCTTTATATAGGTCTTCGTTTTATAGGTCTTAGTTTATATGTCGTTGTTTTATAGGTCTTTGTGTTGTTAGAGGTCTTTGTTTTATAGGTCTTTGTTTTATAGGTCTTGTTTTATAGGTCTTAGGTCTTTGTTGTATAGTCTTAGGTTCTTTGTTTTATAGGTCATAGGTCTTTGTTTTATAGGTCTTAGGTCTTTGTTATATACACACCCCAAAGGGCAAATGATCATCGTAATGTAAATAGCAAAAGCTTTATGTCTGGGACTTTTTTTACCTGAGTTATTGTATGCTGATGGTTTCAATTAAAAACACTAATTTATGTGTGTTTAGCAATCAATCAAATTCGTTGCCATGGCCAAAATTGAACAAATCTCCATGGATGGAATTACTGACATGTTGGGTACATTTTGAGTGACTGTTTGCCTTTGATTTATATTTTGGTACTCGCGTTCTCTGCACTTATGTAGTGTATAAAGGTTACAACTAATTACAGTACAACATTTGAGACTACTATTTAGAATACAAGTCTCTCCACAATGATGTTTTTCTTTTATAGCACAAGCGTGCGGATTCAGAAGTGATAAATCGGAATCGTTGAAGTTGGTTAAAGATTTATTTCTGAATCAAAGGGTTCCTTGTCGTGTACTACTTATTATATTATCTTGATATGTTTACTCAAAATGGACTTCAAAGTGTCTGGATACTTGTCACCTGATTTAAACGTCCTTTTGTGAATTGTTTGCTGTATTCCATGGACACAATATATTAACGATCAAGAGTTTAAAAGCGGACAATATTAAATCTTACCGAGTCCTGGCCGATATTAAAATGATAACGCATGCTGTCATTTTATTCTTTATGGATGAAGCCAAACTGCAGTCTATCCCAAGCTTTTATTTTTTTTTTTTTTTGACATTGAAATCACTGAACTGTTATGTTTGTTGGCTTGTATGCCTGTGTTACCATCTTCAGGCGGACAAACTACATTAAGAAGTTTTTTTAAAGCAGTTTTATGTAACCTATTCTTATTATTCTGAGGTCATATCTGGTATTTTTGTGTTTATGTTTAGTCGCTGGGGACAGTCCTTCTTGCTGTTGTTGTTGTCTCCATCGGGGGGCTAGGGGATAAACCAATGTTGTAAATTACATAATTAATATTAAAATCATATAAGAGGATGTTCCACAAATAAAATGGCACATTTATTGAAAAAGAATAAAATGTCACTTCCATTTCATTCCACAATATCAGTGACTAGTGGATGCACATAGAATTCAGCAAAAAATGGAGTTAAGATATTCCAATCACCGGCCCGGTATGCGGTGTAGAAAAACATTCAAATTCCCTTTCAGCGGGGAGTTGCAGGACATTTTATATTGTCGCGCAGATGAAAAGAGATTTCAGCTGTTACGCTCTCCAATTGAGACTGAGTACTTTTCAGGACAAAGACTTAACCCTCATTCACAAAAATAACATATTGAGCTTCTATAGGGGTGTTCCAATTAACTTGGCCATGGTTTTCATCTCATTATATCAAAAGGAAGAAACATGAACAAACATCCTAAGGAGAATGTTGCTGGCAAGCTTTGACTAACAATTTGGGCAGAACCAAAATCCGTAACATTGCTTAACTTCCTTCTATTCAATTTACCGCCGTTTCAGAAGAAAATTAGTGTCAACCGACCTATATTATAATGTACACTGGTTAGTTATTGTGAGTGAGGACGGCTATTTGCACTCAACCCGAATCGTGAGGTGGTAACCACCTGGCTATAACAATGGCCCCAAAATGTACCCGGCCCATTGTAATATCTTTAGCTCACGGTTTGCTGAAGTATATTACAAATCTCAATTGGTCTCGGATATTGGGAAAAAGAACTTGAGGTGACATTTTATTATTTTTAAGAAAATGTGCCCGTTTTATGTGCGGGAAACAGCAGTTATGTGATCGATAATAATTTATATGATTTACACTTGCGTTCCCTTAGCCCCCAAATGGGGACTACAGAATTTGTTATACAGTTAGTTTTGGTACACGTCCATGGTCTGATGGCATTGAGAAGACTATGTGATATTCGATAACACTACCTGAAATATTTTCTTGGTGTAATGATTTTAAAGAATAACCCTCAAAGTAAACAGAATGCGTGGTCTCTCTTGTTTTCGATTTTTTTTATTTTAACCTTACACATTCTTTATTTTTCCTTAACTGATGACCGATGTTAATCGTAACCTCACAAGACATTCAACTTTGACCTACAGGTCATTTCCCCTCGGGTACTTTATGTTCTTATTCTGAATAATTTCAGTGATATACAAAGGTGCAGTAAGGACAAAGTCAGACTTAAAACAAAATTTGGGAAATGTTGTGATTTAAAATCTTTTTATGTGTCATATGGTATTGACATATTTTTCGTATCCTACATATCAAAAGTACTTTATGCATTCCTTTGTGATCACAATAATACAACGTGTTCCTATGTAATAAAAAAAGGTTAAGCTCAAACATGTTTTGTACAAAGGGGCCATTGCCATTGAGGGACGAACGTGTTATTGTTGACAAAGAATCCTGACCTGATTTGCTTTATCTAAATTGTGAAAAGTAATGTTGTTAATTAAAGGCACTATCAGTGATTTGCTAACTCTAAAATCCAAAAACCAAAAAAATCATCAAAATCATATTTTTGCACGTCTGTAACAAAGATAGGTATCCCAACTTACCTACTAAGTGAGAGACCAAAAGACAGCCTAATAAGGACAAAATTTGATATTTTAGTTGTTGCTGTCCGTTCGGACACTTACTACAACACGTAATTGAATGGAGAGATTCATATCCGTTTCGTCTTTTCTATCAGGTTTTTCAGCTTGAAAAAAATACCTTTGAGAATTCTCACAGACTTATCCTTCAACTTTTGAGCTATTTCCAAACAAATTTTTTTAAATATTTGAGTCTCTCGGGTGGATCACCGTGTTGTCTTTAAGGTTCGTTCATACATCACCCACAAACCTTGAGTTGCGGTGCCGAAACTGCAGTCTCTATCCAATATGCTGCATATATCGATATATGATTTTTTTTGAAAATTTGTGGGGCGGATCAAGAATTTTTAGGTCCCAAAAGGGGGGACGGGTTCAAAAAAATTTGACTATATCGGTCAGTACGCAAGCACAGTGCAGCGAAGTATGACAGGTCTTAAAGCCGGCATCATACTCGAAAGGAATCAGAACCAAATAGAGACAATCAATAAACGTACCATGTTAACTAACTTCAGCATCGTAGGGTTCCAAATGAAAAGAAAATCATAATTTACTATCGCAAATGTCTGTTGACTTTGTTAGTAGGACAGGATCCATATTGGTTCCTAGTAGCTTATATTATGTCGAATTTCGCGCCGATCAGCAGCCACCGAAATAACGCTTGCCACCGGGCTCAAATTATGGTGTATAGTCTCTCGGGAGGTTAGTAGTAAACACGATAATTATTGTTTAAATATTTTAAAATAAAATCACTGAAGTTCCAATTTATGTTAACCCAATACGAAACACTATTTCATAGTGCTCGTGTAACACCAATCACCCCTCCGAAACAATAATTATCGTGTTTATTGCGAACCTCCGCGAGAGACTGTACACGAATAATTTGAGCCCGGTGTCTCAAAAGAGACATGTGCGCCGTTGGCAAGATTGTGTGTGCGTGTGTGTGCGAGTGTAGGTGTGTGTGAGGGGTGTGGAAGAGTTTTTCTTGGAAGTATTGTGATCTAGATGTTAATGTATAATGTTATAGTACATCTGGTGTCATGTTTCAACAGGGGGGTAACCAGACCTGACCGTCGGGGGGCAAGATACAAGAGCTCCCGATTTTCCAGGCGCCAATTTTTCCGCTCGCTGCGCTCGCCGGGTAGACCCACATATTTTTCACTCGGTTCGAAAGAATTTATTTTTAAAAAAAGTGGGGGGGGGGGCATTAAGAGGCGACTCTTCGCTTCTCTTCCCTATTCCAGGTTTTTTACTCTTCTTTCGCTGTCCCTCTTTATAGTTACCGGTCTGCTTCTAGGTACAGCTTGTTCTTTCCGTGAGTTTATATTAATTATACCTTTGTTTACTTCCCATTTTGTGGTCCCCTTCCCGAGTCTTCTTTGTGTCAGGAGGGGGGGGGGGGCAGCTTGCCCCCCGGGCCCCCACTGGCTTACGCCACTGCATGTCAAGGTAAAATGTACGTTTTGATTGAAATTTTTTAATAAATGTTTGACGAATGGAAAATACCAACCGTTGTTTTGGAATGTATTTTAAATGTTTGTTTAATTTGGCAGGTCATTCAATCTTAGTTGTCGGGTTTTGTGCCAACGATGTCAAGAAATTTTGCCATTTCCACTTGTGTCACAAAAATGAATTCCTGCCATGTCCGAGCCGTGGTTTTAAGCCAGTTACCGAGATATCAAAAGGCTATGCCTCCAAGGGCAAGCTATAGCTGATATTAAACTTAGAATTTCCGCGGTTCTCGGCTTTCGCGATTTGCGACGGGGGTACCAATGTTAGGGTTGTTTGGTTCCGTACGGAACATTATCAGACGTAACCTGTAGTATTAGTAATGTTTTACAGACCAGGCCCTCACTAACCCAGAGCCACTTGCAACTATAACATGTCACAATTAATAACCTCCCAGAGATCGAGGGTAAGT
>JAMKCH010050574.1:0-10937 GCA_023653785.1 Ophioderma brevispina
CATGCACCAGAAGAAGCAATGTATTAAAATAGACTTTTTTCCCCATTCAAGACGATTTCAGTTTTTATATTTGGTAGCGGCTGACGCGTTTCTTTCTGTGCTTGCGTGTGTACCACTGTCGGATCCTTGAACGGTCCCCGTCCCAGCCCCCCCCCCCCTGGCTGCAACCGGCCTTGGCTGCCTCCTCAGTTACCCGCCTAAGGTGTTTTCTTCCCCTGTCCTGGATCGCCTCTGTTTACCTCTTCTGAATTTCTGCATGGTACCTAGTGAATAAATGCGCATTCGTATATCTGGAATACACGTTCATCCTTAAACAGCACTGGTACATTTCACAAATTATGAACTTCCCTCCATTTGTCCAGATGATAGTCAAGGTCATCGGCCAGAAGAATAGAGATACATTTTTTTTTAAACTTAAATGACATACCAAACACATATAGAGATGTTGAAAGAGGTTAAAGACAACAGGAATTTGTAGGCTACTTAAAGTTTGCAATAACGTGATGAAAACAACAAGTAATGCTACATTATGAAATCATAGACACGTGATACCCATTATTCGGTCACGTTGAGCCAGCCTACCTAAAATGGTAAATTTTGAGTTTAACCCAATGCGGTTTTGCCAGGTAATCAATCTGATTATACTTGGTATAATGAGTAACCTTCATTGAGTAACCTAACGCCAGATCAGTTATTTTGCCCATCAGGGGGCAGAAATAAAGTCGGAACGTTTTGACCTCAGAAAATTAGGAGTTTTTCCATCGAAGATGGTTTAAAATCGGAGTAGATAAAAGCCACTAATTGCAAGTTACCCTAGCATATGGGTAGTGTAGCAAGCAAATGATGGAGACAGAAATCACAGTCATGCACAGAGTTGGGTGGATGTCTCATGTAGCAGTGCCAAGTCCTCTGTTCCAATATTATAAGAATTAAGGACATGGTATATGCATACTAGGAATTTCATTTACATTTCCTAAGCAGCTAGAAACACAAACTTTTGATTGGATGACAGCGGACACCCATCACAGTGATAATTCTCAGTTCATTGACATGAATGATTGACATGACCATGGTTTGAGTGGTGAGTACCATTATGTGTACAATGCCCAGATAGCACACACTATGGAGTTACAATATGCTCATCAACCAAGGGCACAGTTCAGGGGGTTGTACTTGTTACAGGCATTGGACATGAACTGAACTTGTGTATTCTAGGTGTATCAATATTAACACAACACTCCGGGGTTGTGTTTTCTAATGCACTTGTGCATGAAGAATGAAAGCTATTTGAAATGCTGCCATAGTAGTTGATACTTCATGCCTTATTAGTGACAAGCATTGTTTTAATACCTGTTTCCTGTAAGTTTTGAATTTTTTAAAAAAAGAAAAAACCTAAAATTTTTAAAATATTTAGAATCTATTTGATTGATAAACTACCCCAATCATAACAGAGCACTCACATATGAAATGGTATGCGTGTATAAGGCTGGCATTTCCAAACAGTGTATTTCAAAATTAAAGGTTGATTGCCTGAAAATACATCAACTGCATGTGTGGTTATATCATCTCTCTAATAACGAGAGGGGTGCCCTATGACATCAAGTATTACACTAACATATTAAGTACTAACATCCTGATAAGCGATGTGGTCTTTTTAAAAGACTATTATTGTAGAATTTAAACTACAACATAAAAATTCTGTGAGTATTAAGTATCACCTTAATGGGAAAGACATTGGTACTTCGCCATTACAAACAATGTTGGTAATAAAAGTAACCAGCAAAACTACATGGAATTAACAAATTGATATCGCAAAGTTACGGTCATGTGTGTGACATTGGAGGTTTACGCGGTTGACATCATCATAGACTTATAACCACAAATTGGTGACCATTGTTAATGGCACAAACAAACAAGTTGTAATAAATCTTATGTGTTCCAATAATTCAAACTATTTCCAACACTTACATTAAAATGACATAAGTAATACTGGAACGCGCAATGTTACTCCGAGTATGCAGAATCCCTGTGTTGAAATAGTGCAAGTCTGTTAAAATTTTGCAAACTCGTCCCAAACGTTTAAAGGGACACATGGACATCCAGTTTAAAGCCAGCTTTATAGTAAAATGGTGAGTGCCGGTTACATGTGTGACAGTAATCTCAACTCATAAAACTTTTGCCGAAGAAAAGAAAGAACTCAAACCATTTATTTTGTCGACGGAAGGTAGCATTATAAACTGGCTGGCTTTGACGTGAATATGAAATATTAACTTGCCATGCTTCAGAAATGGAAAGTAAAGGTCTAATATGATGTATTTAAGTGATATAATTGTAAATAGTAGATTGATTAATGTGGTAGAACTTCAGAGAAGGTAAAAGGTCCCAGTACCATATTTTAATTTACAAAAGTTAAAAAGCGCTGCAAAATGATTTGAAAAAAATTATTGCAAACAATGAAATGATCTTATCAATACACGCTATCATTAAAATTTAAATGAACAATGGGAGAATGTCACATTAAAAAATTGACAACAAGCAACGATATAAATTCTTGAAGAAAGAACAGGCACGATATGTGTGAGGGACATTGAGACTCAGTACATGACTGTCCAGATCGTTATCAAACGGGCTTGATATTTGGAAAATTTCAATTAACACAACGAATAACAACTTCGAATTGGTCCATTACAGTTTAACATTTTATATAACTTAATTCATGACATTACACTTAGTTAAATAACAAGTGTGAGACGTGCAATGGAAAATCGACAATTATTGTCATTCTTTATTGAATGACAGTAACGGAAGTAAAAGGTTATGAACAAAATGGAAGAATTAGTTTACACATCTTCCATTTGTAATAAGGTGAATTGACATTAAGCTAATTATCTATGAATATCAAGCTCACAAACCAGAATATTCTGCTTAATTATTTGATTTTGTTTGCAGTCTATCCATCTATCAATTAAGAATTGACTTATAATGTTACAAATATGACCCTTTAATTTAGTAAATTTACCAAATGAATTGAAAAATACCAATCAAATTATTACGGTACATACAAACAGAGTGTAAAAGAACCTTACACGATGGAAAAATGGCAACGCTATTAGTTTGCCTTAATATGTGTAACTTGTGATTACGGTAACATGTTTATCTGTATGTTTTTGTCACCTTATATAGGTAAGTTTGCCTTTTATGAATACTTCCTAGAGCTATGAGGTCTTAATAGAAAAAAAAAAATGAAATGATGAAAAAGGACACATACTGAGACAGTGGTTTTCAAGTACTTAAAAACTTATTGCCCAATTTATTCACGTGTGTGAATACAAGTTAAGACAGGATTAAATTCTTTGTTAATAACTTGCCAATTTTCTATAAATTTGTTAGTTCTAATTGTATTGTACAATTTGAAGTCAATGAAAAATTAGGCAGTATTTCAACCAAAATACCTATGACAAAGAAAACTACAGCCATCCAAAATGGTGAAATAATCTCACCCTTTTAATCTCAAGCATTAACCATGATCATTTATTGCAATTGAGGTGTTTGATTGAAACATGTAGTTTAATATCATGCAGGAACAACTTGGAAGGAATGTTATTGTAAAGTGAAAATTTGCAATACCACCAACATTTTTTTTTTTTTTTTTTTTTTTTTTCGCCAAAGTTACTTTTTTGAAGAAGGCCCTAAACCACAACGGTCCTCACGGTTCAAACAAGGTACATGCTGTGGGAACCCTGCGTTACGGCGTGTTTATACACATTTGAGGGTTGCCATGGTTTTGATGGCGAAGACGACATGCGCGCCAGCGTTTATAAGTAGGATATCGTCGTGTTCACCTGCCGCCGCACGGCATGCCAAGCTCAGCCGGAGTGTGAGAGCTGCTGTTGGTTTGCATGGAGGGGTTTTATTATGTAACTGCGTGTATGTAATAGGTATTTACTTATTTACAATTTGGTATATTATTATTTTTTGGGTTTTTAAATGTACTTTATTTATTTGTATTTTTGTTAATTTTATGGGGGTTTCGTGTGCGTGTTTTATTCATCAATGCGTGTATGTAATTATGTATTTCACTTATCTTCAATCTGTGTTGGCGCGTTTGTGAAGTGGTATTTTGGTGTGTGGTTGGGTTGTTTTTAGTCGGTGTATTAGCGATGAAGCAGGTAGGTCATTACGTATTAAGGGATTGATTGGTCGTTTACACTGAGGCGAGGGGGCAGCGGGGGGCAGGGAAGAGTAGGGGGTGTGGAGGGGGAGGGGGAGGGGAGGGAGGGATGGGGGGGGAGGGGAGGGGGCGGGGGGGGAGGGGGAGGGCAGAAGGAAGGGGGGAAAGAGGGACGCGCCATGATACTACAGTCGACCTTCCGAGGTGCCCCCAAATAAACCCAAATTTCACATGCACCATCCCATAATTTTATACCCCACTCGTTTGATTGCTTTGCCTTGTTTTGGTGTTGTTATACATTAGATTATTTATGTTATTTATTTTTTACTGCCCTGCATACTAGGCTATGCCCATATAATGGGATGAACAGCTGCTGAAGATTGTACGTGGTCTGTTACCTCCTGATGGTAATAGTGAATTAGCTACGTACTCTATCCTGCCATCCAAATGTTGGTTCCCATGACCAAACTCCTTTTCCTTACTTCTGTTTGAAGATCAATTGAGACTCCCTCCCTAGCATTGTTGCTTCCCTTATGTCGGACTTTGCCCAATTAATATTCCAATAATCTGCTATGTACTGTTGCCGCCCTTTACCTTTTATTTATGTCTATTTTATTTTCTCTTTATTTTTTAATATATATTTATTTCTTTCTTTTCTTTTATCTTTTTTTTTATTATTTTTCTTTTATTATTATTAGTATTTTTTAATATACGTTCCGTCCAGCTCCTCACTCAATTCCAACCCTTCCAGGCTTGCATCATTTTTGGACCCAGTCGAATTGAAAATAGCGCCCATACCCTTGCCTATTATGGCATAATGCATACCAACACAACCTTGATCTAACGTCCCAAATGACTAGAGTTATCTACAACCCCAATGTTGACAACGCCTACGGGACCTTCCATAGTTAAACTATTGCCACACACAGGGCCAACCACGGGCCTTTAACCTGCCTATATAATGATTCGACATGATCATGGACATGCCATACGCGCGCGTATCTTTGCGCTTACCTGCAATCGAACAATACGTCGTAACGGCGGGAAGCGGACGCACAGAGTCACATGTCCAAGGGATTGCCAAATACGATAGCGTAATTATCATCATACCCGTTGCACTACTATCCCGCACGGATGGAGGTCTTTCGCAGACCCAGACCCCTGTTTACACAAATCTAAATAATTCTTTTTTAAGGAATTTACTACCTGTCCGATGATTTCAGTACAACTAGAAGCTATTAGAAACGGTGGAATTCCCAAGCCAAATTTGAAGCGAATTTGTCAAAGAACGCAGGCTTTCAATCATAGCTATGAAGTGAGCGGGATGAAGGACGAGCGCCACCATGCGCCGAAGCCACCCGGGGAGGTTGGACTTGACACAAAAGGAAAGGCAACCTTCACACTGTCTCAATCAGTGAGCGTAACCCGCTCCCGCTAAGCTGAATTATATTGCTGACCCCAAACACGAAGTATTTGGGACGTGCCGTTGCATTGCTGCGTTACCGTTTGTTGTCAGCCGTGTCGGCCAATCGTCTTGATAACATCAGGTAAGGGGAGTTTCCGTAACCTGAAACATCCGACACCTTATGAATTCCGCAAACCTTCACGGAATAAAGGCACAGGTTGTGTCAGGTTACGGAAACTCCCTCAGGTAAGGGGTATATCCATAATTCCGCTTCCTCTTGATATTGGAACTGGGCTGGAATGGGTTGTTCTTCTATTAAACAATTCGCAGAATCATCGTGGGATGGCTATTAAAAAAAAAACAAACAAACAAATAAATAACCAATTGTTGGATATAAGCCATGATCACATTGTTTGTTATAAAACTCACACGTGTGACTCTAAGTGATTTTTAGAGAAATAACGCTTGTAATAGGAATCGGCAAATGATTGGTATATTAGTTATGAATGTTATGAGGTGTAATAACATGTAATGAAGTACGCCTCATTATTTAAAAAGAGGTAAATCACAAAAGTCTGCCCATGAATATAAACCAATTTCACTTCCACAACGAGTTAGATATGTAAAACCATGATCTCCAGGTAGGTATCGGTTTTATTGTACCCATTACAGTTGCTTTTGATACCGGTTTAGTTTTGTTAAATCTTAAGTATGGTGTGCAAACCACTATCTAAAGAATTAGGGAGGTCGCTTGCCATGCCTCTGATATCAAATTTGCGTTTACTCTTGGATCATAAATAACTCTATATAATCTCTAAATGGAGTACTTTAAAACATTTCCCCTTCCCCCAGACTATCATCATATTTCAAATTACATCATGAATAACGAATCGAAGACTCATTTAAAGAAGCTGTGTCAGGCATATGCCGTTCTTAAGCGTGCGGAGAACTGTGTGTAGAGCTTGTGTACTCTCCGTGAATGATTTTTGCCAAGGTTAACTACCTTGTCATATGCGGACTTGTTCAAGTTTGACAGCGCCGGGTGTATAAATCATAAAACCTGATATGTATGCCTCAATCTATCCATGACTTTTATGCTCAATTCCCAGGCATTCTTAGAAATATTGTTCATTAACAACCAAAGGAAAAAAACAAACAAACACAACAACAGAAATATTATTCATTATTCTCTGCCTTTCTCTGGGCCTTTCCAAATAAGCAAAAAAAAAACCTCTACTGGGTACACTAGGGGATTAATAATCTGAAGTTGTTTTTTTTTAATTTCGAACGTTCTCTCTCAAAGTTTTCGTGGGCAGTGTAACTACTGTAATAGTCCATGCATAAATGGTGCAAGATATAAACCTATTGGGCATTTGGGTGAAAAGTACCAATTTGGCAAAATGTAGCTCTTGATATGCTGAGTAAATCTGGTCTAGGGGGGGCCAAATTATTTCCGCCAAGATGGGGCCCAGCCATAATTCAAATGGCCACCACTGTTAAATGTCCATGTTTTTACATCTTTCTATGTTTTTTATATGATCAAATTACTCACTTTGAATTGTAATTTCGTGCCATTTAAGAAACAGAAAGTCCTGATGACACTCCACTGTAATGTCCATTGTTTCACTTAGTAAAATTGATCCAAAATGGTAGAAATCCAAATGGCGGCCAATTTGAAGCATTCACTTGATATCACGAAAATGCATTGTTTTTCTGATCTTTGTTATGATTCCCAAGGTTGAATGATTGAACAATGTGCATTAAATATAGAATTCACATCACCTAAGAATACAACTAATAATACTTGAATCAAAAATGGCGGCGAAAATCCAAATGGCGGATATTTGTCACCTTAAGCTTATCCTTTGATTACAAGAAATGAATGTTTCTTAATCTTGATATATATCCCCCCCTCAAGGAAGAATTCACATCAACTTAAAGGAAACCAATTAAGGTATGTTTTTAAATGCTTCTTTAACCATTTATAATTTGGCCAAGATGGTTGCCAAAACCTCGTATGGCCACTACTTTTAGAAGTGTCACTTACGTGCCTGTATGATTCTCTGCTTATTGAATATTTTTTTTTTTCAATCAAAAAATAACATACCCTATTTGGTATTTGGTACTTGTTGGCTCGTTGTGTGGGGACATTTGATTCATTGCCCCAGCAGTCGGTCCAAAAAATCACAGGGCACAGGACACCTGTTCCAACACATGAAAAGCTTGATTTCCCCGTGCTCTAAGCCTATGAATTTTTCAACTGATTCAGGGGCAGCGACATCCTATTACGTGTCACTTCTACGGCAATTCAAAATGAAATGGCCAAATTGCCACCATCACCAAAGACGAGTTGACTCTGCATAAGTACTTTGGTAGCCTTAATTTGTAGTAAAGATCTTACTAAATACCTTCCAGGAACATCCTTGCCATCGGGAGACCACATCGACCGTTTGGAAGTGCTCTATGTGTGGATAAAAACAGACCCTGGGTTAGAAGCAACCTCAAGATCTGAGTTGACAACATCGAGTCCTCACCATTGCGCTCGGCACGTCATAGTTTATAAACTCGATACATCGGTCGATTTCGAGTACCCTCAATTCCATTTTCGGAAATTCCACTAACCTCATGTCGTAATGGTCGATTTCAACAGCAATATTACCCAATGGGGCGACAATGAAGCCAATAAAGACAGACAAGCTGTCGGAGAATGGATAGACAGTCAACCTCTACATCACCTTCACGACCTAAACTGCCGCTATCATTTTATAGTGCGCATTGGAATAGAGGTTACCAATCCTGATCTATATAGCTATTGTTGGGCAAAACATCTCTAATTGTGTAGCAAGATTGTTCTGAATCCTATTCCACTAACTCTAAGTCAATGCTGCAGTCAGTAGAACCAATCAAAGTGCCTTTGAAGCGGAAACTTTATCTACAGAACGTGAAGGGGGGGGAAGATGATCAAAAACTCCTGAACATGACAAATTTGCCCCAACTAGTAAATAAGACTGCCTGGAGATTCATACAAAGGCTGTATGAAGGAAAATAATACATACAGGCTTTACAAGGAATGTGCTAAAGGATCTCAATGTATTCCACATGTTTGAAGCGATCCTTCTCAGTTTTAAACAAACTGCTAACCAAAGGTGAGGACAGTGTCAAGAGGAAGGACAAAAACAGGCACACTTAATTGAATCACCGATATTGACCCATAACAGCAAGAAGAAATGGTCTACCATAGAAAGCTTACGAGGCGAAGGTTATCCAACAAAACCTCCACAGCAGCCAAATGTTACACCCAAACAAGTTGAAATTTTAACTACTTAGTCTGCACCAGCGTGGAAAACAAGTATGGATATTTATTTAATCTTTTCTGGCGATGCCAGCGCGAATAAGGTTGAAAAACAAAAATGTGCGCCTGGCTGGATTCGAACTGGAACCCTCCGTATACTAGCGCGGCACTCTAACCAACTGAGCTATCAAGATGGGTTGGTAGAGGAGCGAGAGATAACATCTATAGGTGTTAGGTTCGAAGGTGTCCATCGCTTTTCTAGCGGATAGCATCAGAAGGTAAAATTTACATAAACAATTTATATTTGTTTTTAAATTTTTGTAATACTAGTTCCCTAGGTAACAAGGAGGATAATTTATTTAGATCTTTCCGGAGATAGTCCAGAGCACACTAAGGTGTGGAAAAAAAAACATGTGCGCCTGGCCGGATTCGAACCGGCTAACCTCCATAGTACAAGCAAGCTAGGAAAAAAATGAAAACCTTTCGAACTAACAACTCTATAGATGAATATATCTATCTCTACCACCCAGGTCTTGATAGCTTCAGTGGTTAGAGAGCCTGTGCAAAATCCATTCAAGTCACAGATATGTACTTTCCAATTATACGCAACCGTGATGCCCAAATGTCAGCTTAAAGTAACCTGGTTGGAAGACCCCTAGAAGCACTTGTAAACTGTCTACCTAGGAGTTATGGACGCACTCTCTCTGCTAAGACCCACATCATTACACGAAGAGGTAAGTATATTTCACGTAATAACATCTTGAACCAACTCACTGGCACCAAGAGGGGTGCTCGCCCACATACCTTAAGATCAACGGCAATTGTCCGGTACGACTTATGTGCAGAGTATGCTAACCCTGTATGGGAAGGTCAACCCATACCAAGACGCGTGAACTCAGCATTAAATGCCTCCTGCCAGCTTATCACAGAATGGCAACGGACAACTTAAGACATCCTTGCAGGGATTGCTCCACCAAACATCTGTAATAGTGTAGCGGAGCATGCAAGAGCGTAGCTGCCAAATATCTAATGTGAAACACTATGTCTGGGACGATACCATCTGCTAACCGCCTTAAATCCAAGAGAGTTTCTCAAGCAAAGTTTCAACCCCTTAAACAGTCTAAGGAGTTTAAGAGAGTCGCCTTTGAAAAAAGACTTGCTATCACCCAAGTAACATCTCTTGGGGATTCAACCTGTTGACCATCTCCCACCTGGAGTTTACTCCTCATGGGCTGAAGTGCGAACGCAAACAGATTCAGAACCAGAATCCGATAAACCAAGGTTGCCTTGCAGAGTGTTGCTACCTGGAATCCATGATCAGACACCTACATGTAAATGTAGAACAGCACCACAGACAATGGACATCTCTTGGTCTGCCGCTATGTTTGCGCAACAATTCACATCAAGGGACTTTGCAGAATTCAGTGTCTGCCCAACGTTGGAGTGACACTGCACAGACAAGGACCTTGCAGAAATTCAGTGAAAGCATCCATTGTACCCACAAAACATCTTCTATTGACATTACGCCACACTTCAGCAGTTTGACCTGGCTATGTACGCTTTTGATGCTCTTTGTGTACCCCCAAGGTGGTCCTACCGGACTGTGTTGAAGCTGCAATTTTCTGACCCCATCACTTGGCTCTGGTAGCTTTGGAGCTCGCAGCAATGCTTGTTCCCAGCAATGTCCTGCCTGATTTGCTGCTCTGTTGTGCGCTCGGATCTTGTTCTGTTGTACATTAGGTCACAAATCTTTCAATTGTTGGCATTAGTTTTTTCAAGGAATCTTCTTAAGGAGGAGTTCTTCAACGTTTTGGAAAATTTTTACAAACAGGAAGATTTTGCTTGTTTCCCCGGCGTGTTCTTTCCTTGTGTGCAAACCGTGAAGGTGTTTGAAACATCAGCAGCGATAGACAGATTTCTCTGGTCCCTACGGTCTGGGCAATAGTATGTGCTGGTGTGAACCTGCGATCATGTTCCGGTACCAAATGCTAGCCAGAGTTTAGTGAGGTTGGGACTGGCTGAACAAGGGTACAGAAAAAAATCACAGCGTCTGTGTCCCACAGTATGCA
>JAMKCH010050575.1:0-24293 GCA_023653785.1 Ophioderma brevispina
TGTAATTACACTAAATTTGAGACAATTTACAAATTGTTCAACTCGCTGAACTAGAACACGTACCCAAAGTGATATCCCAGTATTTTAAAGTGCATTTGTGTTGAACAAGACTCAATGTTTATGTTCCATAAGGGCATGAAAAACATTTCACTACCTGAATTTTTACAAGGGTTCAAAGTTTAGATAAATCATCCATTTGAAAAGTGTCAAAATTGGGGATTTTCAAACATCAATTTGGGTATTTTCCAGGTCGCATTCTAATTACTTTGGCCTTACTTTTATGCACCAATATGTACTAAAACAAAAAACATTCCTCAAATATTTTAACTTAACACTTCTAGTAATTTGGGCGAAAAACTCAATTTGAATATTTTTGATTTTTAAAATGTAATTTCTTGTCAATTTTGGCGTATCCCCTTTTTTACCCCTGTTACAATGCCAACAGGGCAAATCAAGATTTTGCAAACATACTTTGTATTGATAACTCACTAAACCCGCTCCCCAAAAGAATTTTCAAAAAAGTTGATTTTTCATTTTGTCCACATTTTTGGAGTTTGCTCAATTCTTCCAGACCTGCATTCTTAATACATTTATTACGCGAAAAAGACAATAGCGAAGTACTATCGCACATTCCACCCACAAATACTCTCAATCGTTTAATCGATAGGTTTTGAGTAGAATAGTCCTTAAATGGTTCGACTCTTGTATGGCACCTCCACGTATCACATCATGGCGATTTTCCGCCGCATGTCGAGTTTCACGCGCGTGTATCGATTTTTCCTCGCCATATGTCGAGTGTGCAGCTTTATATGTCGAGTTTACGCGCTATAGTCCAGTTTTTTTGCCCTCTATCCATCGAGTTTTGCTCTCTATATGGTGAATTTTGACATAAATCATGTCCATTTTCAAAAGCTCGACTGATTTTTTTTCTCACATAAGGAAAACCGAAAATGATTTTTGGTGTATTGTAAAAAATCATGTCGAGTTTGCTCATGTTGAGAAAAAAAATCATGTCGAGTTTGCTCAGGGTGAGAAAAATCATGTCGATTTGCTTCATGTTGAACAAAATCGGTTCAGTTTTTGCTCCTGTTGAAAAAAATCATGTCCAGTTTTTTAAAACTCGGCATGCTTTATTCGGACATGATTTATTCTGGACATGATTTATGAACTCGGCACATAGAGTTCAACTGAAAAGGAAGCGCCTGTAAACTCGACATATAGCGGGGTAACTCGCTATACATCGCATGAACTCGGCCTGATTTGAAACGTGAGCGTGCCATACTATTGATGCGTATCACGAGCTAGAACCATTACATCTCAGTAGGTGTGTTTTGGGAACAACGTAAGAGTCGCAACGAAGCTTAGCTTGTGCTGATCATGAGTTGCGACACAACCTTACGCACAATTTTGGGAACGGACCCAAGAACTTTACAACGGCTGTCAGTTAAGGGCGGCGCCTTGTTGCTACATTGACCAAGACACTCAATGGGTACAGAGAGAGCTTTTCCTGTTCATTTGCCCATATCTATGAACAATAAGGATAGTGGTAATTCCAGTGTTTAATCAATAGCACCTATACAAATTAATCCAGAAGTGAGTACCTACACTTTAACAAAAATTCCGTAAATTTACGGAAATTTCTGGTCAGCAGTATTTCCCAGACATTTTTGGGTAAATTTACAAAATTTTGTCAATTAACGGAACTTGACAGTAATTTTACACGAATTTGTCTCCTATTACGGAAAAAATTTTTATTTTAACAGAATTTTTTCCGATTTAAAATTCGGAACCAAAAAAAAGTCCGAAATAATTGCTGCCAGAAATGTTTTGAATATTCCGTAAATTAACAATGTTATTGTTTTTTGTTTTTTTGTTATTGTTTTCTCAAACAGATTTTCCGTAAATTTACGGAAAATCTGTTTTCTTAATTACGGAAATATTTAACAGTGTATAATAATCCAGCAAGCCCCACTGAGATTTTGAACCGGGGACCCAAAGAAAAGCTCTTTTATTCCTCGGCCAAGCGTAAATTTGGTGAACAGATCATTCACGTAATTGGTCCTAGGCCGTGTAACTAGGTCTGTGGACAACTTCCTGTTAATATTTGGGAGGCACCTTCCACCATTGTCTCTTTAAACGGCTCCCGAAAACGACTTATTTCCTGATGTTTAAAATTTTTGTTAAAGGTGCTTGTTCCGATTTTATGTCTGTTGTGTTTCTCTACTTGATAAAGAGCCTGCAACTTGCACATACGTCAACGTGAGAAACAAACTTGCGGTTTTGATGGTAGAAGCAATACTGAAATATGCAAAGCCTCTGATTTGTCAATATGCGCTAGTAATGAGTGCCCCTAAAACGTTGTTTTTTTTATATCTTTGGAAATGAAATGGTTATTGAAAGCTTAATTTCAGGATGACATGAGAATAAATACGGCTTTTCATCTCAACCAAAATTCGTCTGACTGTCAGGGGTCCCCACAGACGATCGGAACGCGTTTGGATTTGTTTAGTTTCCCTTATTATGTTGTATTCCATGTTTGTATGATTATTGTCGTATTTTAGTTTTGTTGTGAGCCTGTGTTCTCTGTAGAGCGCCATATAATGCATTTTCTCATAATTGATTAATTATCCAAAATCCGTAAACATCCTCTTTGGGGAATTTTTTTGAACGAGCCTTTCAAAATTGTGTGTACAGCGTCCAAAAAATGTTAACAACTCGGAACACAGTCATTTTGTAAATAACTAAGGTACGCATGGGTCTTTATTTGGGTGCTCTTAAAGCTCAACTATAGCTTTTATTTGCCGTTTATTTCATTTCAATGCGATATGTAGAAAAAAAGATATGCGTCGTCAAAAAGAGAGACAAATTGGATTGGGCCGATTTGCAGTGGTTACCATTCATTCATTCAGCTTCCAAATGGGAGAGAATTTATTTTATCATTATCGAGGCCACCGCCTTACAATACATGTTATAATAATATTACAATGCTTTCTCAGGAATCAAAATGCGAGTTCTTTTCATGTAAGCATGCAAGATAAATATTGAAAGACTTCTTATTATTATTATTATTACGGTATTATTATAAAGCGCCTTACCATAAGACCAAAGCGCTGAACAATAAAAATACATAATCATTAAAATACAATCATTAAAAATACATATCCGAAATAATAACAAGATAAATCAACATTAGCATTCATCCAAGAAATTGCTCCTATAACATCACCAAAAGATATACACTGTGACAGCCTAAAACTGGAGCACCAACAAGATGGAAATACTTAATCACGCATCTTAAAATATACAACTGCTGCAGTCAACCATACAAAACAATTTGTTATGTAACTCTTGACTAGTTTACGATCACTTGATTTAACCAAGACACAAATAATTTAAGTTTGGCCAGCATGTCTGCCGGCAGACATCTAGTACGTTCATTACTATATAAGGGCAAATCGTAAAAATGGGAATACATTCTCAATGTCACCAGTGTTACAGAGCTTACAAATACGATTTTGATCTGAATATTATACCACCTCCAGCGCTCGTTTTCGAGTTCCATATACCCATTCTTAATTTGGTAAAAAGTATTCTTTGAGTACGAGTTTTGTAGGATGTCAAATAATCTTCAACGCGAAGATCTATTTAAATTGGCAGTATAGGTTGAGTGAACTATATATATGAAGTGACGCAGATTGTGCCACTGTTGACGATCATGTCTTTACATCGTTTGTGCCAAAATTTACATAAATTCTTTAACGTTATGCACATTTTGTATACCCAACTTTCACCAAACCCGTAAGAGAAACGAATATTTTTTTAATTTGAAGAGCCCAACAGTTTTTACCTTTTTCATCCTCATATATTGAAAGTTGTAGTCCTTGGCGGAGAATCGATTATTTTCAAGAGATAAAATATAAAGCAATCTTTAATACAATACTGATTCTTTTGACCAGTATTTATGCCTACCCACTCGCCTCGTACTGCCGGAATTGGGGAGGATTTTGAAATTCCAAGTACGTATCGACAAAACTTCAAATGCACTCTTGCATTATCTGGATATCATTTACCCCCAAGTTCACATCCGAATAATAGGATCAGAACGATCTTTGTATCAAAGATCTTAAACATGACAGTAATAGGTAGGTGCCGAACATTTTCAAGCTTTTTTTAAGACCAAACAACGGCCTTGTTTCGATTGTAAAACAGCATGCTCGTGGGCTTAAACCCATGACCCATCTGAGTAAAGCGAGTACATCCCAAAATATCTGAACGATTTTAAGCCTTTAATGTGTAATCCTTTATAAAAACCATTGTCATATTCTTTTGAGGAAACCGCCACGCTTAAAGACCATAATTTAGTGTTTTCAGTGTTCACAGACTAAAGCCCCAAGTGCAGGCAGTATCGGCAAGGATGTTTAGTTTTCTGAAGACCAAATATCGTATCACTTATTAAAGCAAGATCGTCTGCGAATAAAAGAGGACTGATGTACAATCATTCACTTGGATGTTTTCGGACATTCATCTCTATTTAACCTTCACGTACGTCATTTCTAAAGATTTGAAAAAGAAGGGCGACATCAATGAATTGTGGAGGCACCTGATTTGCAGGGGAATGAGTCAGTTTGTACCTGAATGAGTTCTTACTCTAGAGTTAATCTGCTATGTACATTAGACTTATAACTTAAATTATTTTGTTACCGACCAATACATGATCCTATTCCTTTCTTTTCCTGATAAAGAGCATAGTTTCGTAATTTATTTGATGAAGGAACTATGGGGACCATATCAAAAGCCTACGAAAATCAACAAAAATTGTGCGAAATGTAAATCCGTCCTCTTTTCCGCGATTAAATATTATTAACTATAGTTCAATAAATAAAAAACCGTTGTCGGTTGTTCTGAAACCTTTGCGGAAGCCCGCTTGTTCTTGATTAAAGAAATTGGGGCCTCTGCCCAAAATCACGTTCTATTTAATAACACTTTTGAAATTATTTTGCCTCATTGTTGGAAGTAAAGCAATACCACAATAGGTTTTGCGGGGTCGGTTTGATCACCCTTTTTGAATATGGGAACTATAACACCCGACGCCCATTGGAAGGGAAATGATCCCCATGCTAAGATCATATTTTAAAAGGTTGACAAGAACCTCGATCATATAGTTCATTGGGCTAAATTATTGAACTTGGAGGGAATCCGTCAATCCAGGAGCTTTGCCGTTTTAAGAGAATCTATAGCTGTTTTACCTCATCAGCGTCAATGGCTATCAAGGAATCGCCCCATATATTACGGTTACTATTGTTCCAAATTTCAAGTGCAGATGACCTGACTAGCTACGTCGTCGTTTTCCATTTTTTGACATTAAATAAACTTTTGAAAATAATAACCATCAATCACGCTGAGATTTCACTCGACAGTGGGCGATGAGTTTCCCTTAAGTTTGGACCAAAAACCCCTGCTATCATGATTTAGTGGAGGGAGCTAGGACACAGGTCAAACATCATCATTTAACCCTCACTACAGAAAAGGTTGACACCTTTGGTGTTAGTATGGACCTCTATATCAACGCTAGGTAGGAGTACTCTTACATTTGTGGTGTCACATTTTAATAGGGGCCAATTTAAGTTTACACAGGGGTCAAACTTTTAAAAGCTCCAATCATGTTTTGAAATGTATGCCATATTGTCCGTCTAGCTATAAGGATTCCAAAAATGTCTAGTTTGTCCCAACTGACCATATTGGTTTTGGAGTTATAGGGTAAAATGGCTAAAATGCGTAAAAAAGGTCAATTTCTATTTGTACAGGGGTCCAAAATCGGAAGTTGTTTCCAATGTTGTTGAAAATTATTAGAGGTTGTTCATCTAGCTTAATGAGTCAAATAAGGAAAGTTGTGTACAATCTGCCACTTGATAGTTACCAGTTATAGGACAAAAATAGGTCATAGGTCAAAATACCCAATTGATGTTGACCTCTTTGACCCTGATCTCCGTAAGTAGCATTTAAACATAATCACAAACTATACCTTTTAGAGTCCTCTAAACTCAGGCATAACTTGCAAGTATTTAAAATAAAATCAGATTAACTTTTATGTTGACCCTGTACAAATTGAAAATTGACCTTTTTTTACCATTTAGCCATTTTACCTTAAAACTCCTAAAACCAATGGTAGTATGGTGGGTACAAAACTATAATTTTTGAATCATTATGACTAGTCGGACAATCTGGCATACATTAAACATTATTGGGGCATTTTAAAAGTTTGACCCCCTGTGTAACTTAAATTGGCCCTATTGAAAAAGGTGATACCACAATTTGAGAGGACTAACTACCTAGCATGATGTAGAGGGTCCATACCAACTAACAAAGGTGTCAAACCTTTTCTGTATTGGGAGGTAAACGAAACTCCTTAAAATAAGGCCCTATGATATTCTGCTCCTCCTCTAATTATACAGGCAAATACATTAACATTCAGCCGACGGTTTGTGTGATCGGATTTTTGACTTTGAGCAAAATATTGTAAGTGCGCTTGGCATTTTTGTACACCAGTAAAGCAATTTTCGAACGGCTAGCTCTGTAATTCTTAGTTTTTTTGTACAAATTTTTTCCATTCTGCGGCAGTCATCGTTCAACCCAGGTATTAAATTTTGGTTTATCAGATTTGGCTGCAAACGGGACGACGACTCATGCCTTTACCAACATAAGAAATATGGCCGACAGGCGGACAATGCTATTATCTAGCTGAGCCAACACAAGCGAGTTCTGGAATTCATCATGAGTGCAAACTGATCTGTGGATGGTCCCATATTTCGACAAAAGATTAATTGGTTCGATTCACACATAACTGGCCAGATCGGAATTGTGGATCACGGTATTAACCTTGTTGAATTTTGTGAGCTTGATGATAGGGTTCCTCAAAATACCACAATTATTGTAATCGGGAGATGGTTTCCGATTCATCCTTGTGGGTCTATTCCATTCACAAATATTTTTAGAAATGATGGGGATTTTTGCCATAACTATAATCAACAAACGCTTTTGCTTGATGGCTATAAAAGTGAAGAAACTCGAGCGGATAAAAATCGTACGCCCCGTTAACCAATTTTTAGACGGTACTACAGCAAAAATTTAAAAGATTTCATGACCAAATGAATTACAGTGTTATCTTGGTTTCTCATATTTGGTAGAATATCATCCCGATCGTAAATTTCGTTACCCGACTCATCAGGGCATATTGGATGGTATAAAGTCGTTCTCACAGCCTGTCCTACCATTAAAATCACTAGCTATGATAAATTACTGTGCCGGAAAATCAATTTGGGGTGGCTATACTCACCTCCAGACTATCCAAAAATATCCTTCATTTGTTGAGTAGGGGGAATCAGGAGGGATTGTAAACAATACCCAAAAAGATAATCTTAGCAGGGTTTAAATCAATCTTAATCCACATTAAAATTTTCAGGACCATTGCTCTCAAGCTTGGGTACCTGAATATTGGGCAATTTTTTTAAAGAATGAAAGCCCCTGAGGACGCCTATCGACATCTCCTCTGTTCTTATCACATGAAGTGCGCATAGCCCTCTAATAATAATTCCTCAGCTGTGCCTTAATCAGGTTTCCACCAAGATATAAAGTCCATGTTATAAATAAATAAATTGATATATCGACAAATTTGTATAGCCCATTAATTCCAAACATGAATTTTAATGATTTAAGCACTGAATTGGCCATTATGTGCAGCATTGACATCGCCATTGTTTTGCATCGACATTGTCACTTCACAGTGGATTATTGATTTGAGTAAATTATGTACCCACTGCTTGTAGTCTCATTTTCGTTTTCAGTATAGTGACTGCCGTCTTCTTATTACCATTACTATTAGTCGTATCCGTTATTACCATTTCCCCATTTGTTTGCTGAATAGGGGCAATTCCATTTTTATTATTAGCATATGAAGTGACGCCAAAACATGACTTTAAAGAATGTAATCAAATGGCACTGTAATTTTATCAGCCTTTATTTTTGACACCATATACATTATCATATATTTGTACCATCATATTTTACTAACTCTTATCAAGAATAACATCAAAAAACCGTGAACACCTTGTCGGTAACTTTCTCTTTAACATCACTATCCATGCCGTCGACATCACAGCCTTGTTTATGTTAAACCCGCCCCTCAAATATCCTTGGAGAAAAATTGGTGATATGATTTCACTATAAACATCAACCATACCAGCAATCTATTTTCATTTTCATAACCCCGCCATTAATACCAATCAAAGCCTTACTATCATTAAAGCTTCCTCAGTGCATTTAAATGTGAACAATATCATGTTAGAACATCACCTATATGGCGTCCGAGGAAAATAATTTCATTATTTCGTTAATTTGCACCACCAAATACCAATCAAAACATCCGTTTCCTTTCGTTTGATCTCAACAATCAATACCATTCCAATCATTACACTGCCATTTTCATTACATACAATCAAACAATATCAATAAAAATTTCCATCAACACCACTCATCACATTTTGCAAGTCCTTTATATTATCATTCAATAACAATTGAACCATTACCCATTTGGTCATTCCATTTTTATTCATATCCCTATCGATATTAATCAAAACCTTTAAATTTTCATGACATCATCAACCTTCCTCCAAATAATAGCCTTGTAAATTTTCAATTATCGCCATTAAATACCATTACAAACACTTTAATCATCACTTTCATTTTCGTCACCATCAATACCATTACATTACAGGTGCGTTATCATTTTCATTCACATCAATTCCCTTCCAAGGCAATATATCCTTTACAGTTTCATCACCATCAACACCATTCCAAACAATGCACTTTTGTTTTCATTATCTGTAGCATCAACGCCTTAGGGATTATTGACAATTTCAAGTTCATTAACATCACTATCAATATCATCACAAATATAATTTCATTTTTTTCATTTTCCAAACACCATCGCCCCATTCAAAACTTTTACATTGCCAATTTTATGCTAGCACCACCAAACATTCAAAACATAAACAATGTCCCCCCAGTCCATTTGTTCCATTTACGTCCAGCAACAATACCATTCAAAAACATACCCTTTTCTTGACATAACCTACAACACCAAAGAATCACTCATAGTGTTTTTCATTACACTATCCTACAAAGACAATTTGAAACATTTCCATATCCTTTTTATCAAAATTCAGCATCATTTTCTTCTTTTTTCCTTTTTATTATTCTGTAGATTTTTTAAAACACAGTTCTCGGTTATTATCAAAAACTCAATTGAGTTTTAAAAGCATTTGTTATTGGTGCCGTCGACATGATACAACAATCAAAAACTCATTTATTTATGGGATTTTCGTTGTACACCGCTCGCAGTACCATTCATCACATTTTCTGTAAGAATAACAATTATCTTCATTTCATTCAAAACAATTCATTTCACCACCGCATAGGTTATCACCCTTTCCATATTTGTTGCTGAGAATGGTAAACTTTTTGATCACCACACAACATTAACATCAAACATCAAAATGCAATGCTTTGTATACACTCAACCATTACGTATAGATTCCATCACACATATTTTTGTGATGAAAAGATCACAATTTTTCATTTCCATTACACTCAAAGGTTTGGGGGTTCATGTAATCATCAACAACACTTAGTGGTTAAATATATTACTCCTCATTAAGATAGGCTGTTGGATTTATATATTTCAGCTTTGGTTATAATGGACACCAAAGTGATCAAATGTTGATGTGAGACTTTTAAAATTGTAGAGGGGTACAGATACAATGGCTTTGACCACCCCCCCTATGCTGGGCGGATATTCTTTGAAACTTCATCCATAAAACATATTGGACGTTTTGTCAATATTAAGTTTGTCATAAGAACAGATAGGCACCGGCTGTTTTCATTTCTAGCACTTTTTTGTCATGAATGGATCAAACTTCTTCCTTATCTCTCTAACGTTTCGGCGTTATAAGTCTTGGGAGATCCTAAAATCGTATCTTCAATTTCTTACTAGCAGCACTGGAGGATTTCACATCTTTGTTTGAACCTGGTGAATTTTGCGATAATTGGGCCCGGACGATTTCCCCTTTGATTTCAGACGGTGCACGCGGTTCAAAGTCCAATTCTGTCGATCCGATGTCCAATTGATCGGATATGAAATCTCTCACCTTAGATTCACACTTGTCCCACGTTTCTGTTGCCTCACCAGGATCCCGTGAAATTAGTAGCATTATCGCGACGTGATTGCGATTCTAATGTCACTTTACTTGTAGATGGACCTCACTCTTCTTCTAGATTTTAACCTCTTGTGTTTAGCTTCCTCTGCGATGGTTTGCGCTTCGTACTTTCTTTCTTCATGATAGCTACGTCCTTCACCAGGTTTTCAACTTTCTGGTTTAACGGCGAGTGGAGTTTTCGTAACAAGTTTTTTAAGTCCCGTAGTTGTAGTTCTTTAGTATAGTATTTGTACACACATCATCTCCTCCTGGGTTGCAGACATCCTCTCATGGTTCTCCCGGTTCCCCGTTGGAGTTGTTAATTAGCCGCTCGTGGTGTTATCGGCAGGTGCTAGAATCTCTGGAATCAGTACCCGGGCCGGCGGTGCTCCGACGGATTTGCATATTGTCAGCAAGGCGAACATACCAAGACTCAGGCCGTGATAACCATGTTGTCGATGTATTACAATGCCTACGTGACCACACGTGTTTAAATTTCCCGCTTGCGGTTGGCAAAAACACCCGATTCGAGTCTCCACATGTATATCCACTCCCATCTTCACCTAGATGTTTCCAAACATATTAATAAACAAGATGGAAAAGGTAGGGAATCTTGAAGCTAATGTCGAAAAAAACACAAATTTGCCAGTTCTTTAGAGCGGTCACGGGAGACGTGCGTGCATCCGATGCGCCCCCTAGAGTTACCATATGTAAGTTGCTGTGGGAAAAGGAACAACATGTTTTGTAACATACTCAAAATGGAGGTTCTTTTGGTAACCGAACATATTGAAGATATTGGCAATCCATTTTGAACTTTCATTATGTCATAAAGTGTGATTGTCTTTATGCTCAGCAATACTCGATTTTTCAAATATTACTCAGTCAGTTCACTTTATTTAGCAGGATAGCCCTATCCAATCGTCAAAATACCCAGAATGTGTTGAAACCAAACCAACTTAAACCAAACAACCACACTTCTTTATTAGATTCCCAAGAAAATCTTTAGCAGAATAACAACCAAAACACGAAAGTAAAAAAAAAAAAGAAAGAGAAAGTCTGATAATAAGCCTACATGGACTAAAAACGCAGGAAGAATTGGAAAAAAAGACAACAGGCCATACAGATTCACGAACCAGAATAGCAAGAACTCAAGGCCAAACATTTTCTTTTTAGAAGAGCAGGCGTTGTAGATCCAAACGATCATTTTTGGTAAACACGTGCAGGATCTCGATGTCCTTTCTTAAAGAGAAGAACCTGCAAAATCATTTGTTTTCTTCTTAAAATGAAAGAAGGTGTGCTTAGAATCCAAGTGTAATTCATTTAGTCACGCATTTCAAGTGTTCAGAGTCGAAATCGGCCAAGCTGGTTTTGCCCTCTTCATAATTGATGAAGCATTCTTGTGTTTCACGTATCGGATTGGAAAATGCAATAAATTGGCATATTAAAAACTTATTTTATTGGCTTTAAAGGGATACAAAACAAAGACCCCTGCGTACTTGTTCTTTTATAAAAATCGTCGTTCCGAGTGTTAACATTGTTTTGGGACAGCTCGTACTTTATGTGGTAACCCCTATTCTAATTTCACCCACCAAGATAGAATGAATTTTATCTTTAAAGAGCAGAAATGTTTTCTGTAGGAACAATTATCTTTACATCTTCTATGGTTGTGTTCCCCAAGGGATTGGTTTGTTAACACTTAAGTGTAGAAGGTCTTGCGCATTCCCGATTAGTGGGATGAGATCCACACGGACCCTCTCGCCGGACCCTCTCCCCCCTTAAACCTTTTTTGCCGGTTGATTTTTTTTTACCAAATCTTTGGTGCATGATGAGTTAATCAAAACGACCCATAACACGACAAAATAAATAAATCGATCTCAAAGGCGGTGCCAAATTTCTCCCGCCATAAAGTGAAAACCCTTTCCCACTACTTTTGCCATAAATTTGGCTCTAATTGGATAACAAAATACATTTACATTGTTGACAAAAAAAACAGTTACTCCAGTACTATTTAAGGGGGCACAACAATTTTGAATGTGGCCATAAAAATGCTTTTATAATGCTAATTATCATAGATAACGCCATGGCCGATTTGAATGATTTTTTTTGCACACCAAAATATGCGCACTGATATTTAGGCAATTCCAAAAAAAAAAGTGAGCAAAATACTTTGCTTTAAAAAAACGAAGAGCGCCCCGATGGAAGTTATTCCCCATAGAACTCTGTGTAAAATCCCATGCATGCGCTAGTTTGTCCTTCTTGGTTACAGATAATGACTTGTCTTCTTAAAACCTTTACCTACCGATCACACCGAAGTCTTCCTGTAGCTAGATACACTGTGTTCTTCATCCAGTTTGCCCTAAAGATAAGGAATCCCCCTCCCCTGCACGACATGCAGTACTTTTATTACACAAGACAAAAATCACAATAAGGCAACACAAGGAAAGCCAGACAGCATATCTAAGGTATAATAAATTCTTAAGGACCCCCCCCCCAAAAACGCATAAAGACTCGGAAAATTCGCAACATGAAAAAAGACCTCTTCCGCTCTGATATTCTTCGTTTGCATTCAGATGCTGACTGTGATTTGTACGTTAATGAGGTAATAACATCGTACCTAAGACGATGATGAACATGCTCCACGCGTCAATGGATCTGTATTTCTGCGTCCTCATGCACCTTGGTATTCAGATGCTTCTTGGTGCTGAGAAGTAACTGCGTCGGCTGTAGCTTAAAAGTTTGACAGACTGGGCTCACAGTTGCAATAGCTTACAAAGATCAGTGTGTCTATTCACTCTCTTCTTTCTAAACCCAGACAGAGTTCATCACACCAGATTACTACCATGTATCAACGGACCTTTCCGTGTAGTCAGTCAATTTACCATCTCCCAGTAGTGGTAACAACCGCTACTACCCTGACTGTCCATTTTTGCAGATGTTGTTACAAGAATATCAGAACGCGAGTAACGTCTACACACAATGATACTACACTGCCTCTATATCCGTTGAACTACAGAGTCATGCAAAGCCACCTTCAGCTACTTACCTGGAATGTACATATAGATGCCATCTGCAAAAAGGCTCGAAAGATCATTGGCCTGAGCCATAGAAATTTCCATCATGCTCCTACAAAGTCTTCGTCGCACCCTGTACATATCCTTGGTTCGTCCCATATTAGAGTACAGCAGCACAGCCTGGCACCCCCTTAACCAAGACCCTATCCAATCGTTTGGAATCTGTTTAGAGATTTGCATATTCGGACCCTTTTGCAGTCTGGAATCTTGAAAATGATACCGTCGTTCCTAACTTCCCTGCCGTCTCTTGAGGCCCGGCGTGACGGCTTTGCTGTCTGTCATGTTTTCAAAATTCTTGCAAGTCTTTCCTCTGCTCCCAATGTTTTTACTCCTCACTCTCGTGGCAACGCCATATGTATAATTCCCGTGCCCTCTATCCACCATTCAGTCGCCTCAACTCTTGTCAGAGAAGTTTTTCTTCAACCAGATCCCAATGTTGTGGAATGATCTGCCCGAACATGCTTGTGACTTGTGCCTCCTTTCCTTCTTTCAAGGCAGCTATCAAGAAAACGTCCAGGGGTTAAGTGTTTTTTTATCTTTCTCTTTTGTTTTTGTCTTTTGACGGATATTTTTTCCTTCAATGGATTCTGTAGTTTCTGGCTCCTCCATGGCAGCCTTGGGGTTACCAAATTTTCCCAGATGCTTCTTCTTGCTGAGAAGAACGGCGTCGGCTGGAGCGTAAGTTTTACAGACTGGCCTCACAGTATTCAAAGGGGCTTACAAAGATCAGTGTTCTAATTCAACTCTCTTCTTTCTAAACCCAAGACAGAGTATCATAACAACCAGATTACTACATGTGATCAACGGGACCTTTCCGTGTAGTCAGTAATTTAACATCTCCCAGAGTGGAACAACCGCTACCTACCCATGAATGTCCATTTTTGCAGAATGTTGTTACAAGAAGATCAAGAAGCTGAGTAACAGTCTACATGATACTACTACTGCCTCTATATCCGTTGAACTAACAGAGTCATGCCAAAGCACCTTCAGCTACTTACCTGGAATGTACATATAGATGCCATCTGCAAAAAGGCTCGAAAGATCATTGGCCTGATCCATAGAAATTTCCATTATGCTCCTAAAAATCTTCGTCGCACCCTGTACATTTTCTTGGTTCGTCCCATATTAGAAATACAGCAGCACAGCCTGGCACCCACTTAACAAGACCCTATCCAATCGTTTGAATCTGATCAGAGATTTGCATGTCGGACCATTTTGCAGTCTTGGAATCTTGAAAATGATGACCTCCTTTTCCAAACTTCCCTGCCGTCTCTTGAGGCTCGGCGTGACTGCTTTACTGTCTGTCATGTTTTCAAAATTCTTGCAAGTCTTTCCTCTGCTCCCAATGTTTTTACTCCTCACTCTCGTGTCAACTCCAGATGTAATAATTCCCGTGCCCTCTATCCGGCATTCAGTCGCCTCACTCTTTGTCAGAGAAGTTTCTTCCACCATGATCCCAAGTTGTGGAATGATCTGCCTGAACATGCTGTGACTTGTGCCTCCTTTCCTGCTTTCAAGGCAGCTATCAAGAAACTCCAGGTTAAAGTGTTCTATCTTTCCTCTTTTGTTTTGTCTTTTGACATATTTTTCTTCATGGAAATCTGTTATCGTTCTGCGTCCTCATGCACCTTGGTATTCAGATGCTCTTCGTGCTGAGAAGGAACGGCGTCGGCTGGAGCGTAAAGTTTGACAGACTGGGCTCACAGTATGCAAAGAGGCTTACAAAGATCAGTGTTCTAATTCAACTCTCTTCTTTCTAAACCCAAGACAGAGTATCATAACAACCAGATTACTACATGTGATCAACGGGACCTTTCCGTGTAGTCAGTAATTTAACATCTCCCAGAGTGGAACAACCGCTACCTACCCATGAATGTCCATTTTTGCAGAATGTTGTTACAAGAAGATCAAGAAGCTGAGTAACAGTCTACATGTACTACTACTGCCTCTATATCCGTTGAACTAACAGAGTCATGCCAAAGCACCTTCAGCTACTTACCTGGAATGTACATATAGATGCCATCTGCAAAAAGGCTCGAAAGATCATTGGCCTGATCCATAGAAATTTCCATTATGCTCCTAAAAATCTTCGTCGCACCCTGTACATTTTCTTGGTTCGTCCCATATTAGAAATACAGCAGCACAGCCTGGCACCCACTTAACAAGACCCTATCCAATCGTTTGAATCTGTTCAGAGATTTGCATGTCGGACCATTTTGCAGTCTTGGAATCTTGAAAATGATGACCTCCTTTTCCAAACTTCCCTGCCGTCTCTTGAGGCTCGGCGTGACTGCTTTACTGTCTGTCATGTTTTCAAAATTCCCCCCTGTGGCAAAGGTCTTTCCTCTGCTCCCAATGTTTTTACTCCTCACTCTCGTGTCAACTCCAGATGTAATAATTCCCGTGCCCTCTATCCGGCATTCAGTCGCCTCACTCTTTGTCAGAGAAGTTTCTTCCACCATGATCCCAAGTTGTGGAATGATCTGCCTGAAGATGCTGTGACTTGTGCCTCCTTTCCTGCTTTCAAGGCAGCTATCAAGAAACTCCAGGTTAAAGTGTTTTATCTTTCCTCTTTTGTTTTGTCTTTTGACATATTTTTCTTCATTTTAGTTCCCTTTGTTTAGTTTTGGTGTTAAAAAGGCTTCCCTTTAATTTAGTGCTTTAGTCAGCACTATTGGGCTCTTGCCTGTGCTTTTTGCCAAATGCTATAAATACTAATACTTTCTACCGTGTCTGAAGAGGAGGTCTTGAAATCCATCAAATCAGCATCGATCAAGTCCTGCACCTAGGACCCTTTACCAGCTGGACTCTTAAAACTATGTGTAGATGATCTGTTACCAGTCATAACAAGGATTGCCAACTTTTCCTTGTCTTCGGCCGTATTTCCCCAAGCTCTCAAGCATGCATCTGTCACCCCGCTGCTGAAGAAATCTGGCTTGGACAACAACATCCTCTCAAATTATCACCTTATATCCAATCTGCCATTTCTCGGAAAGGTGATTGAAAGAGTAGCAGTGAATCAGTTGAGTTGCAGACTTATCTCATCGATAATGATCTCCATGTTCCGATGCAGTCGGCATACCGGCAATATCACAGTACTGAGACTTCTATGTTACGGGTGCAAAATGACATCTTGACTGCTCTTGACAAACAAAAAGAGGCTGTGCTAGTGTTACTGGACTTCAGCGCCGCCTTCGATACCATAGACCACACACAGCTCCTAACCCGTCTAATTGAATGGTATGGGATAACTGAAAAAACATTAAGTTGGTTCTCGTCATACCTAGATGGCCGAACTCAATCTATATCAGTCAGAGGTGTTTCGTCAGATCCTGTGGCAGTAGATTGTGAAGTCCCGCAGGCCTCTATTACTGGACCGATTGACTTCATCTTGTTCAGTGCCCAACTGCAGGATATCATCACTGCCCACGGTATTCAATCTGTCGTTTACGCTGATAACACCCAGCTCTACCTGACTTTCCACCCTCGGGATCGTGAAGCAGCCATAAAAAAGATTGAAACATGCATTACATACATCTGATCCTGGTGTAAATCCAACAAGCTGATATTAAATGACATGACGACAGAGATGTTGTACTTTCGCTCTCATGTTAACAGATCGGCTAGCAACTCTCAGCCAACTATGATCATTGGCAATTATGTTATACATCCGTCAGCTGAAGCACGGAACCTTGGTGTCATCTTAGACTCATCACTAAGAATGATCAATCATGTTAACAGCTTATGCAAAGCTGCTTGGCTCTCAATAAGGAAAATTGGGCAGTTTCGACAGTACCTTGATGAAAAATCCACCATCAGATTGGTCCACGCCTTTGTTACATCTAGGCTGGATTCCTGCAATCCCTTGCTTTATGGCCTTCCAGAAAGAGAATTGACCCAGTTTCAACGAGTTCAAAATGCAGCTGCCCGTCTTGTCCTTAAAATCCGTCGACGAGAACATATCACACCAGCTCTCTACCAACTACATTAGCTTCCAATTAAACAGAGGGCAGTTTTTAAGATTCTGCTTCTCACATATAAGGCCATGCCACCTCCCTATATCTCTGAGCTCATCCAGCTGTATTCAACACCGAGAACCTTGAGATCATCTTCTAGCTCCCAGCTGAGTAAATCAGCCAACTCATCAACAAAGTTCTATGGTGATAGATCTTTTGCTTACGCAGCAGCACATTTATGGAATAAACTCCATAACAGTATCCGCTTAGCTCATTCAGCAACTATTTTCAAGTCACGTCTGAAGACATTCCTATTTGTACAGCATTTTGGCTCCTGATACGTATCCTGTTTCTGATGCAGTTCAATCACTAATTATAATATTGTGAATTTTTCTTTCTTTTTCTTGCTCTCTACCTTCATCCAATCCGGTTGCCTAGGATAGTTGTTTTCATCAGATTAGGTAGGGTAGAGGCATTTTGAATCCAGAAAAAATCCAAAAAACGGTGTTTGAGTTACGTTTGTTCAAAAATTTAGCAAATCACATGCCTAGCGAGGTTACCATGGTAACAAAGGTGAAATTAATACCGATTTTGAAAGTTCAGGTCAAGGCTACATGATGGTATACGATATGTATAGGTGACATTTAAGAAATATCTGAAATCGCTCCTCGAAATTTCCAAAAATAACGGGATAACCGCCCCTTAAATTTTATCTTAAGTTTATTTTGAAATTGTGTATAATTGATGTATATCATTGTTGTTTAAAATAGAATTTTATCTATTGTTTTTGTATTTGTCGTATTGATAATGATATAATTGCTCCTTTCTATGTGAAGCGCCTACAGGCCTCTGCATTAGGCGCTATGTCAAGATTGTTATTATTATTATTAAAGCACAGTGAACAAGCATAACCACAATAACACGTTTAACAAAAAGCACAACTACAACTACTGTACCAAGTTTGACAATTACAACCATAGGCCCTACTCCCAAAAACTTATCAAAAAGTACAAAATAAGATAAAATGAATCAATCATCAATCAACCAACCATCAATCAATCATCAATCAAATCACGTCCAACAGCTTATAGTCCGCTGTTTTACCAATTGTTATAAATTTCTGTCTATTAAAATTCATGCCATGCAATGCATCGCACCCTCAAAAAACCTCCCCCCCGCTGGCTACACTGTAAAATTTCAAACCGGTTTTAGCGTTTGTTTACTAACATGTTTTTGTCCCAAAAATCCAAATACTGTATGTTTACGTGTTAGTATACAACCACTTCACACCAAAAAAACCACCATATTTGTTCCCAACATCCAACACATTCCACGCATGCAGTTTAGGTGTTAGTATACAAACACACACCAACACACATGCAACTCATACATATCTGGCGTCCCCCTAATTTTTTGCAGAGCACCGGGCGCCGGGCGCGATAGAACGCCAGGCGACTGTAGATCTTAAAAAACTTTTTAAAACGGCACAGGGCGCCCTGCAGATCTCTAAGACGTCGGCGGCGTCGGCGGCCGTATAGATCATGGGTTTAAGTTGCTTTGTGTGTTTTTCATGTTCCCTATCATAGGTTATAGCCCATAAAACACACAAATGTTGTGTGTTTTCTAGCCCACCCCAAAACGGGGTCAGGTCATTTTTAGCACTTTTATACATAGGGCTATCCCCTGGTATAGGTCCTACGATAGGGGACGTCCCCGGTCTTCAAATGTCCCCGATCGGAGGTTTAAGGCTATAGAAAATGTCCCCGATCGTGGGTGTTTACAGTCACCACCACACACAACACACACACACACACACGTAATACCTAACCTAGTATGCAAAGAACCCACATACCAATACTCTCTTCCATTTTCGTTTGACATTACGTTATCTTTAATATATTCTACAGTGAACGTACTTGACTAATGTTATTTGTATTCCCCACACCTTACCCAGTGTCCCCATGCGCTGGCTGGCATTTTTTTTTCCCTCTTATTTGTCCCTGTTCTTACCTTTCCGGCACACAAATTGTTTTGACTCTCTTTCAATACCCTTTCATTAATTCACTTCTTGCAGTTTGGGCGTTTTTTTGCCCTTATGTTTTATTTAAATTTGCTCGTTGGTCATAAACTCCCTTATAATCAGTTTTCTTTTTCTTTTGGATTTTGAGGCCGTACCCAATATCTTGTCTTTTTGTACAAAGTGGTATCTTATCCTACCTTGAATTTCAGCTGTATGTTTTTTCTTGTTTTTGTTTTTTCTCCTGTTGAACCTTTTGTGTATCCACCACCTTGTACACTTTGATGTCTGACCCTTTCTCGTATCACAAACCTTTTTCTTTTGCAGTTATCTACATCCTTCCTCCTCGTCTGATAGCATGACGTAACCGATACTGATCCTATTTCTAGCCAGTACTAAACTTCTGAGAACCTTCATACCCCTGGCCTAGTATCCATCTAATTCTAGTCTTTCTCTTTTCAACTTCAATGCCTGCAGTCTCAATAAGAAAGCAGATGACCTTGTTAATTACATTGCTTCCTTCCCAACAACGTTTGACATCTATGGTTTCTCTGAAACTTTGTTGATTTCGAAGATGAAGCCTCCCTCGTTGATTGGCACTATTCTGTCGAAACAACTCTATTCGATTTTCAGTCGTCGTTGAGGATGTTGTCTGCCTCTTTGTTTTCCCGTATGGAATGCCAGAACGGGCATAAATATGAGTTTGCACGCTCTATAAGTCGAACTTCACGCTCTATTGGTTAAACTTCACGTTCTATATGTCAAACTTCACGTTCTATTGGTCAAACTTCACGTTCTATTGGTCAAACTTCACGTCACGTCGATGTACAAATCTAACGACGATCTATACTTCACGCTCCAACGGTCAAACTTCACGCTCTATAGGTCAAACTTCACATCACGTCGATGTACAAATCTGACGACAAACTTCACATCACAAAAAAAAAAAAAAAAAAAAAATGACGTAACCGATACTGATCCTATTTCTAGCCAGTACTACACTTCTGAGAATCTTCATACCCATGTGCCTAGTATCTCTAATTCTAGTCTTTCTCTTTTCCACTTCAATGCCTGTAGTCTCAATAAAAAAGCAGATGACCTTGTTAATTACATTGCTTCCTTCCCACAACATTTTGACATCTATGGTTTCTCTGAAACTTGGTTGAATTTCGAAGATGAAGCCTCCCTCATTGACTTTGGCAACTATTCTGTCGAAAACTCTATTCGATCAGGTCGTCGTGGAGGAGGTGTCTGCCTCTTTGTTTCCCCGTATGGAATGCCAGAGCGGACATAAATGCGAGTTTGCACGCTCTATAAGTCGAACTTCACGCTCTATTGGTTAAACTTCACGTTCTATTGGTCAAACTTCACGTTCTATTGGTCAAACTTCATGTCACGTCGATGTACAAATCTGACGACGATCTATTCTTCACGCTCTATAGGTCAAACTCCACGCCCAAGAGCAGTGGCTCGAGAGAGAGAGAGAGAGAGTTACAGTGTATTTAGGTATTTTTTTCTGCTGTGTGTAAATCATAAATGTGAGATATATGCAAAGTATTAATGTATATAACATAGCCCTAGGACCTATGGCTAGGCTCTAACTAGGGCCTAGGCTAGATAGGGTTGGTCACACATGCACAAAAAATAATCTTCATTCACTTGAACAGAACAGTGTTAGCTGGATGGGCATTACAATCATCTTCAAAATGAGGGATTAACCACGTGTCTATCCTAGGATAACAATTAGGATTTTGTATGGACAAAAAACCAGTCATGAATTTCAGTGAAATTACACTGAAAATGTGCACGGCACTGTACAATGTGTGTGCCCTAGCCCTATTCATGACAAGGGCTTGATTTTTCTCCACGAAGGGCCATTTTACAAAAACAGTGCTTAGGTTTCATGAACTTTAGTCACCATTATGTGATAGATTATGTTTCAAGGCTTGTGAAGGGCAAGGGTTCTGGGGTTTTAAATGCTGGGGTTTTCATGATTTGCATACGTTTTAAATTTAAAGGGAGCCCTCGATTTGTAGGTTAGTGACAATCGCTATCGTAGGCCTGATCACACTGGCTATGTGAACAATGGGGAAATGTAACACTGATATAACATAAGCATGACGCACATATTTTTATGTGCATGTACTCGCAGAACAAGATGACATGTATAAGTGTTTGCCCAGGGGCGGGCAGTTACCGTTTTTAGGTGGGATATGCAGGCCCGATTTACGAACTTGAGGGCTTTGGGAACTGAATTTGTCTCTGAAAGTAGGGTCTTAAAGGTGTATTTCGTAATCCTAGCCAGGGGTTGCATTAGCTTTTAAAACTGTGGGTCAAAACCTTGAATTTCCCGCATAAAGAGGTACAGAGCTCAAATTTTCAGGATATTTTTAAATTGGTATGAGATAAGAGTATGGGTCATTTTTTCAAACATGATTAACAAAATCAGTATAAATTAATGACATCAATTTAATGAGAGACAATGGCACATTTTTAAAAGAGTGTACCCCATCCAATTTTTTTCAAAAACTTCATTTTTCATGGTTGCAATTCTTTTACATGTGTTAACTCTCATCTGAAATTTAAACACAGAACCGTATTTCAAAATGCAATCGTAACCAAATTATGAAGCGCCCGTCTCCCACAATAATGAAAAAAAGAGAAAGAGAAAAAAAGATTGGCGTCATATAAACTAGATTGACGTCCGATAAAATAGATCGGCGTCCGATTTTTGTACATTGCCGTCACAAAAACATCGACGTGCGCTAAGTGTAGATCGTCGTCAGATTTGTACTACGACGTGACGTGAAGTTTTGACCTATAGAGCGTGAAGTATAGATCGTCGTCAGATTTGTACATCGACGTGACGTGAAGTTTGACCGATAGAGCGTGAAGTTTGACATATATAGCGTGAAGTATAGACTGATCGTCGTCAGATTTGTACATCGACGTGACGTGAAGTTTGACCGATAGAGCGTGAAGTTTGACATATAGAGCGTGGAGTTCGACCAATACAACGTGGAGTTTGACCTGTAGAGCGTGCAAACTCGTATTTATGTCCGCTCTGGCATTCCATATCCTCGAGCTTAGCTATGTCAACAGATCTGACTTATCCATCAATTGCGTTGACTCTGATTTCCTGTTTATTGAGATTTCTACCAACTCCTCTAAATTGATTGTTGGTGTAGTCTACAAACCCGATTATGTCGTTTTCCCTGACTTCATTAAGAATCTCACAATAGCCCTTAGCACCATTTCCAAAGAAAAGAAGACCTGTTATCCCATGGGTGATTTTAACATTAATCTTCTCGCTCATCAATCCGAGTCCCACGTGAGAGAATTTATTAATTTAATTTATTCCCTCGATTTCATTCCTTCTATTGATCGTCCAACACGAATCAAGACAAATAAACACGGTCACACTAGTGTCAGTTTAATCGACAACATCTTCACCAATGACATTTGTGATTCATTTAACATCAATTCGGGTATTACTATTACTGACCTCTCCGATCATTTTCCAATTTTTATCACTAAATCAAATATGTCTATATATACATTCACACTCGCCACCGAAATCCCACTCAATCCGTTCACACCAACTCAAGCCCATTAATATCAGAGGCCTAAACCCCGCCCTTTCCATCGCTGATTGGCATGAAGTATTTAACTCTACTGACCCTGAGCAGGCCGACAGTATATTTGAGAATAAACTGCAAACATTATTTGACAGCCATTGTCCTATTGTCAAAAAAAAAAAGAATTTCAAAACGCAATACACCTAAAAGGCCCTGGGTTACTAAAGGATTAATCAAATCTATTCAAGCTAAAGATAAACTTTATAAACATTACTGTTCAAAACCTACTACCGATAATAAAATTTAATATACAAAGTACCGTAACCACCTAAATTCACTCCTCGTTCGTTCGTTCGTGCGTGCAAGTCCAAAATTCACAGTGGAAGATCCGTCTTTAACCAGCTGATAGTTTCATCATCCAGGTTGATCAGGCCTGGAATTCCTCTTGGGGACTTGTAGACTTCACAGTCATCTATGATGTGGCTAATGGTTTGTGGCTGTCCACAATCGCAGTTTGGTGAAAGATCTACTCCGATCTTGTGAAGGAAGTTCTTTGTACGACCAACGCCAGTTCTAAGTCTGTTGAGGTTGACCCATGCTTTCCTATCAAGGTCACAGCCTTTGGGCTTGCTAGATGGGCTGTCCACAAACTGCTTTAGGTTCAAAGTAGAGGATGACCATTGCTCATACCATCTGTCATTGATCCAGGATGATCGATAGGGATACTGTGACTGCAGTGTCATGGATTGGGTAGCAAAGTGATTCCGTGGAATTCTCTGATCCTCAAAGGGTGTTGGTGGAGGGATTATGCTACCAGGTTCATCACATTTCTTGGCGAGCTTGATCGTCTGAAGGTTCCTCCTAAGGTTTGCAGGAGCTATGCCAGCAGGATTGGAAGATAAAAATTCACTCCTTCGGCTCAGCAAAAAATCCTTCATCTCATCTAAAATTGAAGCCAACAGAAATAATACTCAACTAATGTGGAAAATTTTGAACAACTTATTAGGACGTAATAAACAAACTAAACATCCTGATTTTTCCTAACTACGGTACGCCTCAGTCTGGATATAAGGAAATGTTGCTACTACTAGAGTTAATTGATTGAGATTTAAATCTCACCTTTTTTTTAATAAATCACAACTGGTTACACTTTAAAAAGTGGAAGATTAACAGCAATGTAATATTGGTATTTGTTTACTTTATTACTCGTTACAGTCTGAAGTCATAACAGATGAAGGAAATAGGACAGTTGTTCTCCGTGGTTGCTATAATGAAACGGAAACCGATGAATACTGTACGGAAGGGAATGGGCAACCAGGACGTAAACGACGAGAGGAGGACAGTTATTCTATTTCTAGTTCTCTTTCTTATAGTTCTGCTTTTTCTAGTTCTGCTTTTTCTAGTTCTTTTTCTTCTAGTTC
>JAMKCH010050576.1:0-39281 GCA_023653785.1 Ophioderma brevispina
TACACTATACCAAACGGTGTGGACTGATTAACCAAAAATTGTAATCGATGTTAAGGGACATGCTTCCATATAGAAGGGAAAATGTCAAAAAGAAAAATTGGGGACCATGATGGTGTCACCACCTGAAGTTCTGAGCTAGGCACTAAATAATTGATTTGCTATTAAGTGCCTCTGTCCTGTTGGAAAAGAGTCTATTTAAAGTGGCATTTTTGTGATTCAAAACCTTGTTCAACCTGGACTTAGTACCTCAAAAAAAGTTGAGATTTGATATAATCTGAAACAGTAAGCGTTATAGCTAGGGTACCTAATCTTACGTTTAAATTGGTATGTCTGTAAGAAGAAATTCGCAAGATTGTATTTCTATCTGTTAACAGACAGACATAAAGCACAGTGTGGGCCTATGGGACCATGGGGAAACAAGCAATTGCTCATAACCTAAAACGGCAAGATTGGAATTAACTAAAACTCCAACACCTTGCATTACATGATAAAGTAGATTAAAAACACCAACTCAAAATGAGGGTGTGGAAATATAACTATATGATTATAGGGGGCCTCATTATCTCCTTAAACCGGCGATCTCCTTTGTTTCCCATGGTACTCTGGTGACCAGTGTTACAAATGTCAGACTCTAATTTTGATAGCAGATGAAAGCAGTCGATTTATAGCAGATCATCCTGAAATTTCAGACCTCAAATAGTCCATTTTCTTTCCCAGATAAACAAAAATGTCATTTTACATGTTAAAGGGATATAAGCACGTGTAGAATGCGAGAGATAAAAAAATAAAAAATGATAGAAATTCATTTTTTAGCTTAGAAATCAAATAAGTCTGTTCAATTCCATATAAATACTAAAATGTAGGAACCAAAAAAAACTCCCAAATAAGTGGAAAAAAGAAGTATTTGAGGAAAGGACATTTGTAATACCCTCTTCTGCAAATAGATTACAGCGATGGCGTCTCAAAATCTACACTAAATAGCTTGCCAGTAACAAAATACCAAAATACGAAAAGAATGGAAACCGGATGTCCTTCCATGACGTTAATCCTCAGTGTTCGGCGGTGGGGTGGGCCTTGCATTTGGGCAAACCACGCCCACCATGCAAGGGGGGGGGGGGTGCCCAAAAGTGCTGGATGGCCGCCATTAAGCTCTCCGAGCTGCCGCCATTGGAGGAGGGTAGATCTTCTTTTTCATTCTACCAGGGAACCAGCTACCCTCCCCTCATCAGATTTTCTTAGAAAACCGATGGGGGTGTGACGGTTTAGCGCCGGACACCTCCAGCCCTGGGAAGGTAGTATGGTTACCAGGCTACCAGAAGCGGGCCCTCAAAGGAAACCTGACCTGACTTAACATAGAAGACAAATCTTCTAGATTATGAAATTCTAGAAAACCCCTGACAATTGATTTAAGTGTTAACGAAACTTTCTAGAATCTAGAGAGCATGGGCATTTACACACATTATAATTTATACATGTAATTAAATGGCTAATTGGAAACCTGGTCAAGTCGCACCCAAACCAAGTCGCCCCCCAGGCCAAACTCGCCCCCACTGCAACAAAGTCGCCCCCATTGCAAAGTCGCCCCAACTGTAAACCAGTCGCCACCAACCAATTCGCCCCCATGCCAAGTCGCCCCAACACACACCAAGTCGCCCCAACACATACAACGTCACCACCACCCGCACCCCAACTCACACCAAGTCGCCCCCGACCCACGACTCACCCTAAGCCAACTCAAGATGTGTGTTGTATTTCAAAGCATGGGGTACGTTTTCAAGGAGAATAGTGCGGGTGATCTCCGCGGAAAATATACGATATTTTACTTGGGTGTCGCCGCATGCAGGATCGGGCGGTCATTATAGTTGCACCCAAACAGGTTGAAAATCAAAAGTATAAAGAGTAGTGCGCAATGCAACCCTAAATGTCGAGCAAATCAGACTGATCAGACGCTTCTTTATTCGGAATTACGTGTTCGTTAGGACCGCTCTATGTCAGATGATGCGAGTAAACCTATATGAAACATTCATCACGGTTAGAAGTTCCTTTTACTAAACACGTTTGGGTGCAATATTGACATAGGATGGATGAATGATTATTAAAAAAAAAACATGTTGCCGATCTCCAGTGGAGTTTATTTCGTCCACACTTTCATATTAATAAAATATTAAACACATAGAGTTACTAAACTGTGGTATTGGAATTTACTTTTATAGAATAGGCCATTGCGTAGATTTATTTCGGTAGAACGTATGTAAAATGACACAGCTAAAAACCGGATGTGCGATCGATTTATTCAAACCTTGAAGGCAACCCAATTTGCAAATCAATAATCAATGGAGCGTGATTAATTGTGGGATGCATGCTCGCGAGAAATTAAATAATTGGTTTAGTAACGAAGAATACAAAGAACGTCCTGGTTATGCACATTAAAACCTTAAATTCTTGTTTTTTAGGGCATTTCATTTAGGGAATAATTTGATAAATGGGTTTTAGGCCATGTGTCTGAACTGCCACCCAAAAAAGGTGGTGCTGTTACGTTTTCCAATTTCGACTTGAATGAATTGATGATTCTCTGCCCCAAAAAACATGAAGGTATTGCTATGCTTTTGGGCTCATTTTAAAGCTAATAAATGCACTCTCAGCCCTGTAATGAGGAATACTCTAGCACTTTTAATGATGGACACCGTGACTAAAAGATCATGGATGGGGCAAGGTGGTGGAGGGGGGGGAAGCGGTAACACAAACTCTATGGGAACAGTTAACATTTTTCAGTGTGTCTAAGGCAATTTCACTTCTTCTGCACAGGACTAAATTGGTTTTATGTTCTATTCAGCATTTAAATGATAAATAATGATAGGGGTCACATGAATAATTAAAGTAATGACAAACATTTAATTTACAGGTTCTTAAAGTTAACGAGTTCAGCAATAATGTGATGATCATAATGCCAACATAACTGCGTCAGTGGTCTTGCAGATGTTAAACTGGTAAAAAAAGGCAGTTATTCCCAAGGGCTGTACTGCATGAATTAAACTGTCAGAGAGGGAGCCCCACTTTAACTGACCAATGATGACTACCTAGACATGTGTTCAAATGCCATGTATGACATTTGTATGAAATCATCACTTCAGGACAAGTAATTGGTCCAGGTCTACACTTACATGTGTTGTTTCAGTTGTTTTTTCAAAAGCTATTGAAACAGTACCATTCAGTAAATATATCTTATACAGCTGTGAAAATGTAAAGCAATTTCAATGGCTGATGCCCAGGTTCAATTTAGACAATTGAACCAGGTAGTACGCGCTGCGTATTGACGTATTTTTAGGTTGAAGCACTCGACGTCATAATGGCGTTTGGCTACGTTCGCGAACACATGCCATGTTGCGTCTTGTTTGCGTAGGATTGTTGCGTTCAACGGGTTTGTTCGATTGTTGTTACTGGGTGGTTGCAGTCCTTTCTGTTGTATTTAAGCTGCTAAAGTATCGCGAAATTGGTTAAAGATGACCTTAAAATGTTGAAGCTGTTAAGAAATAAGTATGATTTTGGGAACTACTATCGTTACGAAGAATTTGAAACCGAATGAAACTGCCATGGAAGAAATCGGCCTCCGGCCTCGTCTTGCACTTAAAATAATGGTATCGCCTGGTTTCAATTCGTCGTTTTAAAGAGGGTTACCCGTTCCCAAATCATACCTTTATCTCTAATTCATACCTGGAGGGCATTGATAAGGGAGAAAATGGAAATTCAATGACTTCTCCAGTGGTATTGATATTTTCACTCAATTTCAATTGCACAACGTTATAAAAGTTTGCTTTCATGTATCGTATTTGTGAAAAGGCATAACCCACACAGTTACACTTTTCTAGAAGAAATTGATGAGGAATTCAATCTCAAGAGAAAAAGTGTAAGGGCAATTTAATGGGGGGGGGTTGAAGTGCGATCTGGTTTCTTACAAGAAGAAACATTATTTTTTGGGTCCTTGAAAGTAAAAATTTTTCAACCATAAAGTGCTTCTACTTCACCCTACCCAATGTTGTGGCATATTTAATTCCTCATGGAATTTCCTTTTAGAAAATGTATATTTTGGATAGGTTAGGTATGAATACTTATGATGTTTATGCTAACTTGAAGCGCGATAGATGCGTTTTCTGAGAATACGCAATGTAACGTCATGGGGTGGCGAGTTCACGACACATGGCCTTTACTAGACAAACGGTGTAAAATGAATAATCACTATGCTGTTACAATGTTAAGGTTTAAAACTACATTGAGCCTAATCAAAATAAAAACATTTGTTTCTGTGACGTGAGCGGTATTGGTTTGGCATAATTTTTCCTATTTTAATGAGGCATAATAGCATTGTACATAAATTGCCATTGGAACTATCTCTAATATGAAACAAAAAGCATGTGGTCAAGATTTATTCAGACGGAATTACAACTGTGCTTTCCAGAGGCATTGTTGATTTTTTGTCAAATTAAGAGGACATTGATTCCATACTAATATTCATTATCGATGAGTAGTTAGGTCTCTACAAGTATTTTCAGCAAATCATTATTGAAACCTTGGCATATTATCAAAAGCAAACTTGTATAAGTGTGGACGGTTTGAAAATTTACATTCTTGAAAGAAATTGTACCGAAAAATGCGACGGACAGACTTTGGACACCTTTTTCTTCTCATTTTAGAAGACACTTTTTAGAATGTTGTTTATGGATGTTTAATAATTTATAATAACAAACAAAAGTGAACAATGAAGTCATAATTTCGCAGTTGCTTAATGTAGATTATATTGCGTAAATTCCGTCCGGTCGGGCTCAGAAGAGACTATTTCAACTGTTTTCCACCGTGGAATGGAATTGTTTTCTGCCAACAAGGTAAATAGGGCTCTTTTTCAGCCTCAACACTCGGAAGAAAGGAAAATAGAAATTGTGCTTGTCGTAGATAACGTTCACAGCCTCTTCAACGGTGATAAGAATCGTGTAAAAGGTTCGGAAGTGAATTTGAGTGTTTCCCAAAATGTCACTTCCCCCGTTTTCCCCCCCACCCCCCCGAAAAAAGGAAGTCTGCGCCGCCAATGATTATTGAAAAATATGGAGTGCGTTTTTTTACATATAAAATACCCCCGCGGGAAAATATACGCCTGTATTTCATTTCAAAATGGAGTGGAACTCTCTGGTATCCATTGCCCGGAAACTTGGCCTTGCATTCCTTCGAACTGGACGAATTTTGGTTGGGACGAACGATTATCCCTTAATTAGACCCAATTAAAGAAGTCTGGACTACAAGGGTCGATATGTCAATCGTGTGATTTTTAAATTGGGGAATATTTGGTAGCGTGAATCAATAATTGGATTTCTAGCGGGTCCGAGCTCGCCCTCTCAACTGCACTTCCCAAAAAGGGGAATTTCAAAGTTTCCAAAACATGGGGGTCTGTTTTCAAATGTTTAAAGTTTTGAAACACAGTAATTTTAGGCCTACTAACAGAAAGGGTTACGCTTCCAAAAGAATTACTTCCAAAAGATTTAAAATAATGTTTACCGGGACGATTTATTAAAATGAAAAGGATTTGGATCTATACTGAACCGCAGTATGGGGTTATGTTCATGTGGGCTATAGCCTATGCGTGTGTTGTTTGTTATTAGGGCTAAATGTAGGGAGTCTATTTTTAAGTTATTTTATTAAACCATTTTATTTCATCATATATTTCATCACGCAACTCATTTTCTCTTTTTGGAAAAGTGGTTAGTCCGGAAAAGGACTGGGTATGGTTCTTGGATTGACATATCAATTCATCGAACTTGCGGGTCCTTGTCGTCAAGTTCGTCCTCCTAACGAAGTTGGATTCGATCGATCGGTCCTGACATGGCGCGTGACTCAGACTCAGACCCCGTATATACACACAAGTATACTAGATTCCAGTTGATAGTGGCATAGCCTCTACTTTTCTTGTAGGTGGAGGTATTGAATTGAAGGGATTAGTATATACAAACTTTAGTCCGTTTGTAGTGTGGTTATGATGTGCGCTATAGCCATGATATCCAACCCTGACCAGTTGGGCCATTCACAGTACCCAAAAAATAGTCAAAGCATTAACCTAGAATGTTCAAAGCAAGCGCAAAAAAAAAAACCTAAATCAGGAAGAGTTTCAGTGAATGAAGCAGGGTGAAAGACTGATTTTATGAATAGTTCTGCATTGTAACACAACACTGGTGACTGCGCCTTCTTAAAAATTTATGATATGGTGTTGGGAGGGCAATTTTTAAAACAATTCGGGGTAGACACACTATGCGTCACATAGTATTTATAAATACAAGGAAGGTATTGGTCAACACACAATTTGAATTTGTAAATTGCCTCAATTAATTTCAATTACAAAGCAATCATCCGCTTTCGTGTTTGGTAATCGGGCACTGTATCAAAAGCAAGAGAACCTACTATTGTATGGCCTATGGTACTTAAAGGAGAACCCGCCACCACGACAATAATTAAACCAATATACACTAATAAAATAATTATTGACCCCATTCGGTGGGTTTCATAGAAAAACGGAATTAGATTTAAACACATAACAATGAAATAAAACCCCCATCTATCTGACCATGTGCTATTTAAAATCGCGCTAGTGTATAACGTGTATCGATAGCCAGGCACGTTTGCGTCATACATGCCATAGGAAATACACAACGAAAGCATCATGGAAGGTGTATTACGGGACTGGGCCCATCCGTTATCGCTAACACAAATGACAATATCATACTACACTAGCGCGAATTTCCAATAGCGCATGGTAAGACAAAAGTTGAAATTCATTTTATGGGTAGTATATTCCGTTTCACCATGAAACCACTCCATATGCGTTCAATACATTCTTTTAAGCGTATATTGTGTAAATTATTCTTGATACATGTTCTCCTTTAAAATTTTTAAGGACACCTGCACAACAGCATGACTGGACGAACAACGTAAATTTATTGTGTTAGACGTTGCCAGTTTCTTTCAATCCAAGCTCTTTGGATTGCAGAGGGGAAAGAAAGTCGAAGATTTTCTGGATATTCTCTGCCCCTATTTTGGTAATGGACGAAGTCCAAACACCGCCCATAACTCTACCATTAATTGGAATCTACTATAATTACATTTTTGTAGTAAATAAAGAGATCGGAAACATACTGAAAATAACTCCAATGTTTAAACCAAAGTCGCCCACAAAATAAAACGGATGGAGCGCTTTAACACGCTGTCACGAATTCATGGAAGGAAAAGGAGGAAGGTGGATTGATTGACGTGAGTTGTTGAATAAGACCATCATCAATCGGGTTCAGTAAAGTCACCGCCTGTGTTTATATAATGGAAAGGAAATAAAAAATCGCCCCAAAGGACACGTGGGCGGACTTCTTTGAAAGAAAATGTTACACACATAAAACATACATATAAACTCGCGAACCGCAGGCGACTCAAGGTCGCTCAAGCATTAATATTTGTCAAATTTATTTTTATAACATTAAAAAATTATATTTCATGGATATTTCAGAATCAGCATGAAAACGCATTTAAAGGAATAGTCTTTGATTGTGTTTTTGTTAGAGGGCTGTGAAGCCAGCTTAAAGCCACGACGTACGTGTTTTAACTAAACAGAAGTGCCCAGGTGGAGTGTATAAGTTACGAGTAAATTGAGCAAACAATTAGTAAAACAATTACTCATTTTCAATTGTTGAGGTTGTTAAAATTGTGATGTTGATGTTGTAATTCTTGATACTTAAGTAAACCAATCAGTTTAGATTAATAATCAAACGTTATTAACCAGAAGACAATTGTTCAAAAAAAGTTACACAAACATTCTCTAATGAGTATTTATTTTCACTGCAAAATTTTTGATAGATAGTTCAAAAACATTGTTTCATTTTAATCGCAAAGATATTTTTTGCAAGAAAAATAATATTTAAAGTTTCTTACTGTGTCAAGGTTCTCCGTTAAGGTAGCGTATAGTATTGTGGTATATTTAGTTTCATAAGCAGGGATCCCGAGGTCAATCCCCGGTAGGTAGGCCATATGTATTATAAAATTTCCTTAATGAATGACTTAACATTGCAGCTATTAAGATGTAAAATATAAAAAAGGCACATCTACCTCAAAACCATTAGTTTCTTTCCCCTCTTCCCCAACAAAACTACAACCAGGAGAGTTCCCAGAAAACTTGATATATTTTTTTTTTAATGGAGTAGTAACTTGTTTACTTACTAAATAGCGCAATAAGTAGTGTGATTGGTAAATGTAGAAAATATTATTAAGAGTTGCAATGTTCAAACAGTTTGAAATATTCAATTTAAAATTACATGATTAGTAATGAAATAGTGATAAATTAAAGAAGCGTCAGTATCATGGATAAACGCGGCCCCGGATCACTTACAACACCTAACACAGCACTCAAACTAATCTAACACCAAACACATTATCATCGACTTATCATTATCGGTCGCGTGAGCGACAGTATATTACTTTTCCTCGGAAATTTTGGGCTGTTTTTTGTTCGCGGATCTCCGTAAATGTCGGGGACGTGCAAATTACTGTATGCTGGTGTTTGACCCCCTAGAAAAATTGTCGGTTGTTTTTTTTGAATGTTGTAATTCTTTGCTTAAGTTTTTTTGTTAGTATAATTATATTATAATAAAATTCTTTTGTTAAAATTTGTTTGTTTTTATTTAAATGAAAGTTTGGGGTGTTGTTTGTTTACTGGATTTGAAGTATACGAGATCAGCATCACTGCTTTTAAAGACTTTTTTGTATCGGAAATTGCGCTTTCTAGAAAGCGGATTTTGTTTAAAATCGAATATATGTGTAGTGAAAATAAATATTGCTGCAAAAAAGGAAATAAGTGATGGTGATCCCTCGGCGTTTGTAAGTGGGTTTGGTAGGTGGGTAAGTACACTGTGGTAATAGCGAGTGATGATAGCGGGTAGTACGAGGGTTGCTCTGACTAGACCCTCCATTGGTTGTGGTCGGGTCCCGGGCGAGGACCGTGTTTCAGCTAAATAGCTGGGGGTTACATGGAAGAGGATTTTGACGAAAATTAAAACCAATGATATCATTGTTTTTGCAGCGCCCGAGGACGAGTATTATAATTTGTGTGTCATGTTCCCCAATGATATAGGCATATGTTCGCGTTTAGCCGAAATATTTTTTGTAGATGTAAAATAAAAATGAATAATAAAATAACAAATGGAATGAAATAAAGAAAAAAATCAGTACAAAGTAAAAATAAAAATAAAACGAAAAAATAATAATAAACAGATGAGAAAATAATAACAAATAATTTAAAAATAAACCAAAATAAAATCCTGTACCTAGTCTTGGAAATCATTAAAATAAACTGTTAAAAATTAAAACAAAAAAATTACATAATACATATATTATATAGCGCCCTTCCCCAAAAAAAGAAAAGAAATATAAATGAATAAAAAAAATGGGAACCAAATAATTTTTAAAACAATCAGGTTCAAATAAATGATAAAGAAAACAAATTGATAAAATAAAAAATAAAAAGCCACAATGGTAAGAAAATAAAATAAACGGGAGGATCATAAACAAATATTTTAAAAATTACATAAAATCAAAGCAGTATACACAAAAAAATTAATAATATAAATCGTTAAAAGAAAATAAACTTAATAATTAACACTAAACAAAATAAAGATGACAATAAGTTGTAAAATAAAACAAAGCAATAAAACACAATACAATTATTAAAAACCAAAAATTTTGAATAAACACCATTAAATTATAACTAAAAAAGCGAAATGTGAAAAATACTAGAAATAAAATCTCAACACAAAATAGTAATAAAATAAATCGTTACAAGAAAAATTTGAAATAAAACAACTTAAAGATGACTAATAGGTAAAATAAAAAATAAATAATTTTTCTTTTTTTATAATTACAATTACATAATTAAAAAAACAAAATAAAAAACTCATGAATAAATAAAATATATACATTATAAATGAAAAATTAAAAATCAAATAAACAAAAAGAATATATCTTAAATAAAACAAAAACGAAAAGACATTGTCGCCGAATGAAATGGCATTATGTAACACGTTGGTGTCATATTCCAAGCATTGTCAAGAAAACTACAGCTCAATTCTGGACATCCATCACCTTACAAACACCTTTTGGGGATGTGTGTCTATATCAGACCAAAATAGGGGTTACCACCAACAGCTACAGCAGCACCACTGTAGAATTCTCATTACCCGCACAGATTTTTTCCAAGTGTCTTTGCATCAGGAACACCCCTACCAGCTTTACTGGTTCAGCTCCGTCATTGGAGATTTTCCGGAGTCGCCTGAAGCCACTCAAACTCCGCTAGCTAGCCACACACCTCTTTTACTTGCATCAGTCTTTTGTTTCTGCACACTTTGTTGATCTTTGTTATGTGACAAGCACCTTTTTCATCTAGTACAACATACGTCTTACTACTGAGTGATGTAATGATTGGAAGATAGAAAGATAGATGATCAAACTTATTCCAGTCAACCAGTAACCTAAAAAACTGGCAAGTCGCCGGAATATGCAGCCACGGAATTACATTCATATTTGACATCCATTTTGTCAAGCATTAAACCACTTGCAGAAAGGGAAAAAGTTGATTCAAGTCAACATACAAATTCCAGCCAACATCAGGTTAACAAATGGCTCAGAGCGGGACCGAATAAGGTATGAAAAAGAAGCATCACAACACCGCCAATGAACCCACTGGACCCACCATTTACCAGCCTCCCCCCCGCCCCAACCAGGTCCCAACCTAACCAGCACAACATGAACACCTAGAAAGCCGGAACCGCGGAAATTCTAGTTACAAAAGATTAATCATTTAATAACTCCTAAAATTAAATGCCAATGGGTTTACACTTAATTTGAGTAGGTACATTCAAATCCTTATTGAGTGTTGTAGTTTTGCCACTACATACGAAATGAATAATGATAATGAAAATGTCTTCTTTAAATTCCGGACTTTTTAAAAGGCAAACCGTAAAAATCTTAACCAAGACCGAACATCAACGTATTAGCAAAGCAGATTGTGGCTTTGTTTTAGAAAAACGATTTTGGACAATAGTTCTAAACGTTTTAAGTCGCAATATTTGTTCTAAGACTGTTATGGTTAAGATATGTTTGCTAGGTTTTAACGATTCGATCCACTCTTATTTTAAATTATTTTGACACTGGCATGACATTCCATTAAACAAAATATCCCGTACACAACTTTTACTCAATTAAATTTCAAAAAAAGAAAAAAAGAAGTATTTTTTAAAATAATTACCTCTCACGTTAAAACGGTTTGCTTAAGTAAAAGAGGTTTCTTACTAACCTGGTTTTCCTTTTTGAGGACAAAATCTTGCATGATTAGTTGGCAACACCTATGTTTTCATGAAAAGCAATAGGGAAAAATACCAACATTTTGTTATGATGTTCCCAAACGGCCACGGAAAGTATGCTTGCATTGCCGTGTTGCACGACAGAAAAGTCACCTCTTTTAAAAAACAACAACAAACAAACTTCATTTACAGTATATGCACTGCAAGACAATTGGGGAGAGGTTTCCTACTAAGTTAGGGTGTTAGTCCGTGATTTGGTTAATCTACACCGTTACAATATCTGTAATTACTCACCAACTCTATAGGTTTTTGGAGGTTTCGATTAAATGAAATGTTTACAGTTATACTGTAAATTTTACGGTATTGTTAGCAGAAATTGCTTCAGGATGTCCTGTAAAATTTATAGATTTTTTACAGTTATAAAATATTTTGGATGTTTTGATTCTTGCCTACAATATCGATTTATGGTGGATATTATTTCTTATAAAAAATGAGGTTTTTCGTATAAAAGCCCTGATTTTTGCAATGACTTCAATGCTTTCTATCAATAATATCTCCATCTTAAAAATTAAGCTGAGAAATATTGTTTTTTTGTTGTGTTGAGTTTTTTTTATTTGTATTGGAGCAATACGAAATTCAGCCCATGTTTGTATATTGAAATATAAGCAAATAAAATCAACTTTTGTTTTCATTTTTAAGATATTCTGTACCAAATACAACGTAAAAATATTTTGAGTGTCATCTCTATTAAGATAAATTACATGGACACATTATATGGATGCCTCAAAAATTTCTCGCTTGACCACCTTAAACTTAAAGAAAATCTAATTGGAAAAACCTTCATAGGTCAAAAAAATCCTCTTAAAGAAGATATTCAAGTTTCAGACTTATATCCTGAAAATATATAATGTGAGGAAGGGGTCATAGCTGTCCGTTTTTTGCACACAATCTACTAGGTTCTGATTTCTCTTTTTTCATTTTCAATCGTCCTAGAAATACTTATTTAAAAAATAGTGTTATAGGTCAACACACAATTCACAATGCAATACGAATATATTCAATAAAACACTTCCACACAAGCTGCGCCTTTTTCTGTGTTGTCCCCGTTATTGTCATATTCAGTGGAACCGATTGACAAAAACATTTTTGTAAGCGACTGCGATTGAAGACTACATTACAAATGAGTTCTTCATGGAGAGAATTGAATATATGTTTCTGATCGGTGTTTAATGATGAATATTTTTCTTTGCAAGATAATATAAAATATTCTGTAAAATCAAATAATAATTTAATATAGGGCCCATACAATAATGAAAGTTCATAGGCTGGTGTCCGTATAATCGAAAACGGGAAAAAAGAGGAAAGGGAAACAAATAAGATTATGAGACAAACATTAAATTTGCACGGGATACATCGAATCGATCATTCATGAATCGTTCGCATGTATCTAAGAGTCAAAGATTCAAGACGGTTTTATTCATACATCCCAAACCATGACAAACAAAATTGATACGTAGAATGGATGCTACAGTAGAAATGTAACATTAGATATTATGGTCCAAAATAAGGAAAAGATGAAGTTGGGTTGGGTTGAGTATGAGTAAAAAAGTAGAGAAATGGTATGCTCTTTAATAAAAATACACTCTTTAGCAAACAATAATACGAAAATTAAAATAAAAAATAACATGGTATATTCATATATGCCATATGTGATAGCAAAGTAAATTATACGAAACATACCGGAATGAGGGGAAAAATGTAAAAAAATATAATCAAATTGTGGAAAGAGTAATAAATTTGAGGAAGGTGTGGAAGATGCATGGGGAGACAACCAAATAAAATCGAGAAAGCTTTCTTGGTTCCAACCATGAAACAAGGGAACGACACAAAAGAAGAGGACGAAATATCAATCATCCGGTGGTAAGTTTTCGAAATAAAACTCGAATAACTGAATTATATTTTGTTAAAGGAAAATGGGTTTGTGAATATCATAAAATCGTAAGAAATGGCCGCACCTCTTCCAAACTATTGTCGCATTTAGTAGTGTCACGATGAAAGTGCAACACCGTAGAACGTGCAACCATTTCGCTCTACTTGCTTTTATAAGACGTTTACGTTTAACATATAGCCTTATGAGTTCATGGAAATATTTGATCCCAGTGTTCGCTCTCAACTTGTAAGTGTTTTGGCCCATAACGTTGTAATTTTGAGCATTTCCAAGGAAAGATTGTATGGTTTCCTGTCATGTGTTTGCCTATGATCGGAGTACTTTTCACAACAAAGTCGCCTCCAAAATGAAAAGGGGTGCTCAGAGCTTTGCGAGTGGACCCCATAACGAATTCAATGGATTGAAAAGGTTAACATTGTTCTGCTGTTTTAACTGTCAGGATTTCTGTGAAGTCGTGTGGATGTGTGTCAGTGGTTCAATCAGGGTCAAATTACTTGGTAATTGATCGGTAATACAATTTAGGAACAAGATAAACTTCTATGGATTATAACATAGCGCAACGTAAAGTCGTTTAAAGTCTTCAATTATTCATCTTTTCAAGAAGATTTGAATCATTTTAATTTACCCGAATGATTAGATAGTGGCCTAAATTGGGTGTGTTCCCTTTCCTATGATAATCTTTCAACTTTCATTAATGTACATTCAAAATTATTTTTAAGCAAGAATATTTTCATAGACATTTTTCTTAATTTTTTTTTTTTAAAATTAATTTTGTGAGTGATAAAGAAAATAATTAAAAAACGCCCACTAAATTTTATTCAATGGCGTGTGCAGTATGCTGAATTCAATCACCATATTGACTCATTTTAGTACTTTTCAGTAGGAAATTTGAGCCTTGAGCCACAATTATAGAACTTCGTTAATGTTCTTAGCTGTCAAAAAAAGAGTGATTGTTGCTTCAAATAAATAATTTTTAACTGGATTGGACAAATACAACTAAATAGATTAAACGTAGTCTTATTTGGCAAAGTGACCGTAATTAAAGAAATGTTATTTGTGACAAAATGCGTGTAAATATATTGTTTGGTCGTCATTTCCGCTCATCAAAATATTGTTTGGTCCCTATTAGAAATCTCAATTAGATTTTATGTAATAGTTGTTGTTTCATCCACCTTTCATATGTGGTGGCAGTTTGATTAAAACAAGCATCTGCCCGGAAAATAAAATTCTCGACCATTAAAATTATTAAAACGCACTTTATGAATTATAAAAAAGACGGGTCTGTAAAACCGGTTGGGACAGTAAAATCGCGCAATCGTCCAAAATACAGAAAATCGGAGGGTTTGAGTTTAGCAAGCGGGCGCAGGAGGAGGTCCTACGAAAATTAAGGTTTGAATTAGTTATACACAGGAACTCCGACATCGGAGTTTAAATATTAGTAAATAACACACAGAATCTGATTTCGAAGTTTTTGAGGTGAACTTACATTGTCTGATTTTGGAGTTGATAAGTATGATACGAGAAATTTCGATATTGAGTTTTAAAATATAATAATAAAAATATTTCAACAGACGCGAGAAAGAACCCGGGAATCCGAGTTTTTGCCGTGGAAACAGACCCTATGATTTTTGAGTTTTTGCGTAGTATACGCAGAAACTTGACATTGCGTTTTTGTGTAGCATGCCTAAGTTGTGTCGCTGCCCTAAGGCAGGAAGACACATAGGAGTCACTTTGTCCAATGTGTTGTTGTTGTTGTTGATGTGTCTGTTGTTGATGTCTGTGGGAAAAAGGGTTAACATTTGCAATGTAATATCCACAACTTTGATGGATTTAAACCCAACTTGGGTAAGGTGCAAACATGGCATCCCCAATGGTTGATGAGGTCCAAAGGTCAATGCCAAGGTCAAAGGTCATGGAGGTCATTTTGTTAAATTAGGATGAAATGTAAAAATTGGACCTAATATGAAAAGTTGAAAAAGTTCAATGGAACCAAACTTGAATCATTAGGTGCAACATGGGATCCTCATTTGTTGATGAGGGATCCCAAAGGTCACATGCCAAGTCAAAGGTCACATGCAAGTCACGGTCATGTGAGGGTCAAGTTGTAAAAAGGCTGAAAATGTTAAAATTGCCGCATATGAAACGTTGACGTTCAATTGGAAACAAACCTTCGAACCCCCCCCCATATCGGTGCAACATGGGATCCCTCATTTGTTGAGAGGTCAAAGGTCACATGCCAAAGGTCAAAGGTATGTGAGGTCAAGTTGTAAAACTAGCCGATGAAATGTAACACAATTGAATCCACCAACCGGAAAGTTGAAGTTCAATGGGAACAACTTGAATCATAGGTGCAACATGGGATCCCTCATTTGGTGATGGGTCAAAGGCACATACCAAGGTTAACGGTCCACATCCAAGGTACAAAGGCAATCCCCCCCCCCACTGTGAGGTCAAGTTGTAAAAATGGGCTGAAAATGTAAAATTGAAGATTCTAATAGGGAAAAGTTGAAGTTCAATGGAACCCCAAAACTTGAATCATAGTGCAACATGGGATCCTCATTTGTTGATGAGGTCAACGGGCACATGCCAAGGTTAAAGTCCACCTACCAAGGGTCAAGCCAGTGAGGTCAGTGTAAAATGGTCTGAAAATGTAAAATTGACCTCATTTGAAAATTGAATTTCAATTGGAACCAAACTTGAATCATCAGGTGCAACAAGGGATCTCTCATTTGTTGATGAGGTTGAAGGTCTCATATCAAGTTCAAAGGTCATGTTAGGCCTATCATTCACTAACCGCGACGCCATGCGACACAAGCGTCCGAGGACCGATGTTTTTTTTTAATTTTTAAATATAATAAAACTATTTAAAAATTATTGAGAACCAGAATGGAGTTTTTGTGTTGGACCCAGACTCTGATGTGTAGTTTTTGCCGTAATTCTGCTCAATTCTGATATTACAGTTTTTAATAGAAAATAAAAAATAAAAGTGGATCCTGGTATTAATTAACCATCCTTCGATCAGACCTCTTTCTTATAGGTGTTATTCCACTTATCTCTTCAGTCGAATTAGATAAACCACACAAGTAAAATATACTAAGCTGGCAAAGCAACAACAAGCAGAACCCGTAAGTGTCTTTAAGACTGACATAAGGCAATAAAACTTAAGTATCTATTGCAGTCATAAACAATACACAAAAGGCTGGATGTGATGGGATAAAAAAAAACCGACAGTATCAAGATAACAACAGAATTCTAGGAACTGTTGCACAAAAGATTCTTCCCTATTGTCTACAGCCTTCAATTCACATCTGTTTATTTAAAGTTGACATAAGAGTTTACGTTGATATAGTACTTTCGGAGAGAGGGGGGCTGGAGCACGTATATGTGTGCTATCTTCCATTTAATAGAGTAATCCAATCCCTTGTAAATACAAAAATTATGGAGAACCCGTAGATAGGTTTTTGCCTTGGACAAAGACCCTCTGATTTAGGAGTTTTTGCGTATTATACGCAGAAGTTCGATATTGGAGTTTTTATAGAAATCAAAAAATATTTAACATTATGCAGAACCCCGAAATCGGAGTTTTTGTGATGGAAACAGACCCTCTGATTTGGGAGTTTTTGCGTATTATCCGCAGAACTCAAATATATTAGAGTTTTAAATACAAATAAACACATTAAAGAATATGTAGAACCCCGAAATCGGGATTTTTTGCGGTGGACATAGATCCTCTGATTTTGGAGTTTTTGGCGTATTATACGCAAAACTCCGATATGGGAGTTTTTTTAAATATAAATAAAAACATTTAAACATACCCGAAATCGAAGTTTTTTTGCATTTGGTTGGTGGGGGGGTGGGGGGATTGGGGTGTGGGCGCCGACCGCTCCATATTTTAGTTACGCCTCCCTCCATATATTCGATTATATGAGACAGAGCGTTTTTGTCAAATGTGTTGGGGGACTGGTGTGCTGGGGCGAGTTGGTGTATAGTGGGGGCGACTTGGTGTGTGTTGGGGGCAACTTGGCATTAGGGCTACTTGGTTTGGGGGCGCTTGGTTTTTACTGTGGGGGCGACTTGGCATGGGGGCGACTTGCACGGGGGCGACTTGGTTTACGTGGGGGCGACTTGGTTTACTGTGGGGGCGACTTGGTTTGAGGGTCGACTTTACCTTTTATCCGTATAATTTTATATCATGCAAAAGTGTGTTGTCAGGGCCTGGGAGAAAGCCTAGTTCTAGTAGACAAAACAAAACAAAACTTCTCTATTTTGTATTCTTATTCAGTGGGCGGGTTTAGTAAGCAAACACGCAATATCATTGGTTGTTTCCTATCTTATATGAGACGAAATTAGATAGTGTGGTCGCCGCGCAAGTGTTTACGCGCGTGTATAATGTTACGCATGCACGCAGGTAGTACGGGGTTGGTTCATTTTTTTACATCGGGGAATATTTTTTTTTTAACTAATATTATTGAAAATAAAACTATTTTTCGGTGATTAAAACCACCAAACTAAATAAGAATGAGAATAAAAGATAGGTTTGTTGTTTTGCCTTCTAATATCGTTCATATTGGAGGGCATCCATATTTTTATCAGTAGTTGATACCGGCTCGTCTGCGCGGTCAATCCACTACTCAAAATATTGGACTGCCCATCCAATATGACAACATATTAGATAGGCAAAATACAAATCATATCTTTTATCTCTAATTCTCAGGTGTTCACAATGCCCTTTGAACAACAGCCCTTAGCTAGCTGAAATATGGGCAAGATTATTCAGGCAGAGTGAATGTGCCTCCCAACTTCCAAGTTCCTCTAAATATGCCAAAAGGAGCTATTTAAGCTATGACAGACCTTGGTTTGTACAGTGACTCTGCCTCTAATCAATGAAAAATTAATGTTTCAGTCCCGGGGTTTCATGTGTAGATCAACACTGATTCACAATTTGGCCAAAAAAGAACATTGCATGTTTGGGCAAAACATAATAGAGGATTTGTTAGTTATTTTTAAAATGTTGTTATGAAATGACTTTTGTCACAGAGATGTGGCCACCTGATTTTTTTTTTTTTAATTGTAATTTCAATCTTTTACAGTTAAGGAAGGTGGCGCTAGGAATGTTATAAAGATTTTAAGCGGCACTGGCACATATTTCACAAAATATTAAATTTCTTCATTTTGCTATCAAATGATCTAGTCTCGGCCATTGGAAGAATAGAGATACATTTCACACATAAAAGTAACATACTCAAAAAACACAGATAAGGCGTTTATAATAAGAGTTAAAGACATCCAGGTAATGAGTAGGCCCTACTTGTAGTTTCCATAACTTTATCAACAAAATTTGTATTACAGAATCTCTAAACTCGTACTCAATAATACTAACACCACAAAGGTCACGGACTCGGTCAAATCAGGGTACATATTGTGGGAAACATTCATACGGCAATTGCGTTTTGTGTTAAAAGCAAATTTCCGTCGTCTACGACATTATTATAATCGTTTTGTTTACACATAAGACGTCGGTATGGTCTTTTAATCCATTTCAGTGAGGACTAATGTATAAAAGCTTTACACCATGCCAAAAATTTGATTTTGAAAAATCTTGAGGCGTGCACGATTTTTCAAATGTGCCATGTCTCTTTAAGTAACAGCAGTGGTCATATAAAATGCATCAGCTATGCAGCAAACTTAATTTTTCTTAAATTATTATTCTAATTAATGATGCCTATACCAAGGCCCTTCAAAAGTTTGGGTTTCCTAACCCTGACCCTAAAAAAACCGGCCGACCCAAAATTTTTATGCAAAACTATAATTCTGAGGTTCTGGCTTTTGCGCTCACTCTATTTAAAGAATAAAACTTGGGCTGCCACCTATCTTACAAATTGACTCACATGACCTTTGGACCTTGGCACATGACCCTTGACCTGGCACATGACCTTTGACCTCATCAACAAAGGAGGGCCCATGTTCACAGTCCTGACTCAAGTTAGAACTTCAACATTTCATGGAGGTCATTTACATTTTCAGCGAATTTTTCAACTTGTACCTCACTTGACCTTGGCACATGACCTTTGACCTCATCATCATATTAGGGATCCCATGGTGCACCTATGACACAGTTTTGGTATAAATGAATTCTTTAAGTCCCATACCCAGATTATTGTCAAGCTATGATTGAAAAAATATTGGGCGAGACGCAGTCGATCCCAATATTTTTCAACTCATATCGAGACCATAAATTTGGGTATTGGCGAAAACAAGAATCCCATTTTATCATTATTATTTTTGTTTGAAATCTTTGTGTCCTATATTACTATACACATTTAATCTTTAATTTAAAACTCTAGCTTGGCGTTCATGACTTGGGTCCATATTGCCTTTGCAAAATAACAATCCCCTGTCTACACCTCTTCACATGACGATTTATCGCCGATCTGAGTTTTATATAGATTCAGTTTGTTACTTATCTCCGTCTTTCATGGCGGGTGGTCAACAAAAAATGGTTTCAACTTCAAGATTTCAGCGAGTTGCTCTTTGCCTATCAAAGACTCGAAGTACAAGTTCATGAAGTTATGTACCGTGCCATCATGACCATGCTGCCATGGCCATGCGTACTGTACTGAGTCACAGTGACACTTGGTCAGCGATTACTTAATAACTCCATATTTAACCAATCAGCGGTATCTCCCGGTGTGGGCACTTCCCACCTTTAATAACTTCATTTATCGTTGGAAAATCATACTCCCAACAGCAGAAGAATAGCCACTCGCAAGTAAATAAAAACATACGTGTCCTTGACACGATTGATGTCAAATTTGACATGACCAGAAATTGTGCACACGCTAGGTACTTCCGGGGTACATATTCCCTAATCTTTGGCCTCACCGGAATTATTCCGTATTTTCGACGAACATGGCGTGCCAGCGATGACTACCAAAGCAGGTTTTAAGCCTAGTGGGTTGTGTGCCTCATGCGGCTTAATACTGTCTCGTTACCAGGTGCACAGACATAAACTGCATTAGGAATGCTTCTTTTTAAAATTCAATGAAATTTACGGGGGACAAAACAAGCTACAACATGTAAAAGTAGAAGATCTTGCTATGTCGTGAAAAGAGCTTTTAAATGGTAGCATTTGTATTTATTTTAGAGGAAAATGTGCGAGAAGTTCATATTCAAATAACTTTCTGACTGACCTTAATATTTTTCCTCGACATTACTGCTAACAACTTTTTTTAGACCTAATTGCTTTCAAGCCATATGACCAAGTAATTAGTGTAATACTTATATACAAGGTTGAGACTAACAATAAGGTTCATATATAATACCCTCCCCCCGGAATGATTAATATGGCAGATAGGTGTTCCTTGACATTTGTAAACTTTTGGGTGTGTGTTCAATACTCCTAACATGGCAAGGACTTGGAAACCTCTCAAAATTTAAATCGGAAGGACAGAATTTTGATCTCATTTTTGATGTCAAAGTCTGGCGTATAAAAGAGAGGAAGTCGCAGACAAGATGTGATTGGACAGTTTGATTGCAACCATTTTGTATATAATAACTTTCCGCTTTCTAATAATGTCCTTTGTTTACCAAAAAACCAAAAAAGCTTCAATTTTACAAAAAACACCCAAACAAAACATTATTTGACCAAAATTCACTGTTTCAAACAAAACATACTATTTTCTCAAATATTCCACCTGTTATTCCAGTTGGTTTGCAAATTGCTCTTTATTGTTGAACATCCTATGACCGGTTTAATTGTAGTGGCATGTGCAGCAGGGGCTTTTGGAGGATCATGCCTTCCTAGGTTTTTGTGAAAGATGTTTACAGTAGAGTGGGCTATACAGGGGTGAAAATTCTTTTTTGATGTCATTTTATTTTTGTCAACAGTTTTTTTTTTCCATTTACTCTATCCACATGAATGACAAATTTTTTTGCCTGTCTAAGAAAAAAGTGCCCGGCAAAATCCAAAATGGCCACCGTTTCCCCCCAACATCACATTTTCAGCCATAACTTTGTCATTTTTGTTGTTTTTTACTTTTTTTGGTCTCTAACCCTATGTTTTTTGGGTCAAGCAATCTGTTAATGTATCTAAAAATAGCTAAAAGCCATCAGGTGAGAGTGAGCACCTGTTTATTTGACAACAATTTCAGCTTATTTTTTACTTAATTATCAATTTTGCGAAAGATGTTCCTAATTTTCTTGCATGGCTTTAAGAAAAAATGTGGCTTTCCTTCTAGAGAAGTTCCAGGTTCCGACCGGCCACTGGCACATCTGTTGCCATAGGTGGGGCAAGTCCACTCATTCAATGCGTGGGGGGTCAAAATCTTGAAAATCGGCAAAGGGTGGGGGCTGACATTTTTATCACTAAAACGGGTGGACTTGTATAAGCGTGGAGATGAAATATAAAGGGTGGCCATAAAATATTCCGTAAACAATTGAATGAAATGTAATACTATAACATTCCTTTGCCTTGCTCGCATATGTGTCTCTCGCTTTCCTGGCCAGCTCGCTCGATTTGCCAACGCTTCACAGGAGCTCATTGAAGCATGTTACATATCTCATCAGGCGGATCTCCAATCAGCATCAGTTTTAGATCATTTTTTATCGTGATTGATCAATCGTTTAATTACTAAAATTCTCTGGTCTTCCCCCTGCTTTGTGAATGAAAATAGCTTTTGTAAATGATCGCACGATCGGAAACTCCCGTCCCGAGGATTTTTAGCAAGTCTCAGTCCAAAATGGCGGCGCCCGTCAAAACAGCGGGAGTTGGGATCGTGTGATTTTTGCCGAAGATTCAGATTCTGATGCAGAATTTGAGGATTTGATGCAGATGAGATTGGGGAAGAGGAAAGAAAAAAAGCGGATCGGCTGGTGGTTGAAATGACTTTTGATCTTGGAGCTGATTCATGTAGCAAATGCATAATGCGTTACAGAAACTAAAGGAATGACCAAAGAAATAAGTGAAAGAGACTTATTTTTTGAGCCCTCGCGGCTTACCTGATTTTGACATGGATGTTGTATCATTTAACACAACAGTTTGTTCAACGTTCACTGCGTGTACCTATGTGTGCTAATTTGGATATCTGGCCAACAAAAAATAAATTATATATTGATAAGATAATTGTCCCAAAAATTATTACAGAGACATGTTGATGGACGTTATGTGATGTGTACCATTAGTGGGTATCATATCACAAATATTGCTTGTGAATTTGTAAAAGGGTGGGGGGTCCGAAATTTTCAGTAAAAGGGTGTCTCAGTAAAAGGGTGGGCGGTCAAAGAAAAAGGGTGGGGGTCACAAACCCCACTGCCCAATAGGTTGCTCTATAGTGTCCTCAACGTCATCAGTCCCGTGTGGTCACTGCCAGATTCCATCTCAGGAACCAGCACGCATCAGGTGTGGTCCCCTTCGGAGGAAAGTTCCATCCCCAAAATGTTGTCATTCAAGTAGGAACCCAATGTACCATCTTTTGATGCCTAACTCTTCCCAAATAACAGAATGGTTGGTTAGGTTGAACAATGATAGCTCAATCAGGTAACCGCTCGACTCCAGTGTATGCTCATCTCATGCGTATATTTTTGTGGCGTGCGTTCGGCCTGTGAGATTTCAGGGGGGCTTGTTCTTGTCCCTGTAATTTCCCTGGACAAGAATAACCGCTGGTTGTCTGATATTTACCCATGCGATATTTGGGAAGCTGGTCCCGGCTGCGCTGGTATCTCGATGTATGTTTGCTGATAAGGGATAGCGCTGATCCTGATCTGATGCATCCCTTGAAATGATGCCAAATGGTTTATGGTATGACAGGGCCACAGTGATCAGCGGACCATTGTGAAAGCGCTTAAGGCCAATAGCATAAGGCGCTATATAAATCTATGCTAATTATTATTATTATTATTTAACATAGGGTCTTGAGAGCTGTGGAACATTCTAGTTCTCTGCTTCTTGGGCACCCTTCAATGTTTCCAGTATTTCCTTCTCACATGGAATACCATGCTTCCTACTGATTGACAATCATCCCCAACAAGCACAAAGGTTCTCAATCATCTTTTTCAGATAATTGCTGACCTTGTAAGAGGTCTGCCAAGGGGGGTTTTTGCAGGGGAGAGTTTTTAACTATTATGGAAAAATAGGGGTTTTACGCAATAAAATTGTGCAAAAAATTAGGGGTTTTTACCAAAATGAGTTCATTTTGTACTGTTCGTCCCCCCTGATGTTCGCCCCTCCTATGATTTTACCCCTGGTGCCGCCCTTGGTCCCTGCTGACATCTGCATCACATTGATTGGGTGACTCTCTGGATAATATGAGGGTGAGCTGTATTCAACGATAACCTAGAGACACAGTTAAATTCTCCCAAGAAAAAAGGCATTCCTTAAAAAAAAATTCTTATTTCAAGGAATGTTAATAATGTGTGAGGGGCCAGTATTTACTGTGCTTGTCCTTGTACCCTTAAAATATTGTCTAGCCTTTTAGAGTGCAGAGATGGAACCGAGGTTCATTTTATTATTTTGTGTCATTATGGATTACTTTGTCTTTGTATTGTGTGTGTAATCGTTTTCCTTCTTCGGTGCAGGCTACAAAAATCCATGGGACCGCGGGACCGCCGGTCCCAGAAAATTTTTAACGCTCCGAATTTTTTTATTTTTTTTTTGTTTTTATTTTCTTTTTGTTTTTTTTTTTTGATTTTTTTTTTTTTTTTTTTTTTTTTTTTTTGTTTTTTCTTTTTTTTCCAAAATTATAATTCCCCTCACGAGTTTCTACATCCCAGGATTTGACCAAGAAACATTTTCTAAGCAATCAATTACTGTGGCCCAGGTTGATCAATGTATCTTATGTAACAGTGGGAATGATATTTCTACCATCACTTTTCTCCATCTGGACATTTAAACAAAGTCCGCATATATTTAAATTCAAGAAATCAGACCACTACAAGATGTTAAAAAAATCAATAGAGATTATCTCATGCAGTACCAGAGAAGTAACCCAAGGAGTACCTACATACATTATTATTGAAAAGTGTTAATTCTAGTTCTTTGTTGTTGCAACGTGCGTGTTGGGTCACGTCTTTTGGTAGCAGCCCTGTTTACACAATTCTTGGAAATGTGAAAAAATTACCAAAATTAGAGCTTTTCTCTTATAAAATCATACATGGGTTTCAATTATCTCTTCACATATCATTAATATTCCTTGAAACTAAGAACTAAATTTAAAAAATAATAAAACCCTTGTGCTAGCAAGCACCAGGTTATCGCTATTGACCCGAGGAATGTAGTCCCATTTTGTGTGTGTTTTTTGTATATCAAGGGGCTACATTTCTTATCGTATGGTGACGAAATTTGGAAGTTGGTAGGGGAGAGGCCCGAGTCAGGGCCGTATAGAGCGATCTTCCCAATCGTGGTTTAATGGTATTTGTCCTTTCCGTTTTGGGGAGCCGTTTTACAACTCAAAGTCCAGAAAATTTTAGCTTGAAAGGTCATGGCCCCCCCCTTGTGTGCATTTTCTATGGTTGGATGGCGAAGGCATAACATTGAGGCAAAGTATTATTACCAAGTGTGCAACTCTATGCTTGAATAAGGGGCCTTCTTGATCATCCTGTCATATGTCCCTTTAAGTTTTAACCATTCACTAATTCGCATTGAAAGATTTCTAAACTACCAGAACAGTTTTAAGCACTTTAAAGCCATTGAACCCTTAACTAACAGGGTCCCATGGTCACACCTCCACTATACCTCTGGAAGAGGGAATAATTTAACAACTTATTTAAACATATCTATTTTAAAAACAATTGTGCACGTAGGTGCCTTCTTCCTTAATCACCATAATGTTAACTTAAAAAATGTTTATTAATTTAAAATCCAATGTCTCCTTAAATCCAAACTTCATGCTTTAGCCATTTACTAACAATCAATAATTTCCCTTTCCCCCCCAATTCTCTGTGAAAATTAAAGACGCCTGCAAACATTGTTATTCTGGTTTTTGGAAGAGGAAAAACAAGACCAGGAATTAAGGGGTTGTCCCTTGATAATCTTCAATCTCCCAGGTAAACTTTCAAGTATAGTCACTTGACCCTGGGACTTTACCATACTTGTTTTTTCAACTTTTTAGACTTTCAACTAGCAGTAGTTTTATTTATATATATTTCAAGGTCATTTTCATCTTCTTAGACTCGTTAGGAGGTTTTGGGATATTAGCTTAATCATTACTTTAGTCAGAAAAAGTATGTAGGGCCTACCTTTCCTCAACAACATTTGTTATACAACATGTAGAACCATAATTTGTTTTTGAAAACATAATAAATCTAACAAATAGTTTTTGTATTTAGAGAGTATTTCACTTGATCAAGGCTTAGACTTTTAATTATGTATCTTATTTAATGCGGCAATGAAATATGTAAATAGACAAGTGACTATATAGCCTATTAATTAGAGATTCATTGTCTTTTTCCCCACTATCTTGTTTTATCGGGGTCATAAATCAAATAAGAAACATAATTCTCCTACCGGGGTATTCGATTTTTCACTTGGATCTTGGAGAATTTGTAATGACCATGTTTGAATGTTTTTTTTTATATACCCCACTTTGTTCATTCCTGGCATAAAGCAGTAGAGACAAAACACAGTGGTTGTCCACTTCATATGTACAATGTGTATGCATGATCGTTCCCTTTTTTTTTATCGCGTAAACAGGGTGTATTTGAAAGGTGAAATGCTCGCGAACATAAAATGTAACGCTTTTTGTAAAAAAAAAAAAGGTCCCTTTTTTGTCGACGATGCTTACTCAATTATTTTTGAAAAAGGGTATCCTTTTTTTTGTGTTGAATACGAAAAAAAAAAAATTTGTTTATGAAAATGTGAAATCCTAAGAAATTTAAACCAATTTCTCGCTTAATCTTAATCCAGTCTTACCATTTGTTTTTGTGTTATGTGTTTTTTGTTTTTTTTTTTTGCACCAAAATATTCGACCAACTCAGTCCCCTGGACAAGGAGTCCGCTGAAGTTCAAGTCCCGAATCCCCATCCCCCGTTTGGTTTTAACATTTCATGCATCAGTGTTTTTAGCAGGGGCTTCCCCTCCAAGGTCTTTTTGTTACTACTAACCCGTTTCTACTACTCAACTCTTCTCTGTTGCCCCAGGTAGAGGACCCGCTGATTCCATGGGTCTTATATCAAGCGATCATCATAATCCGCCGGTCTAGTGAACCATGACACGCAGGGTACTCCCCTTGAATTCATCATGGGTGGCTGACCATAAAGTCACGGGCCACGTTTGTCTCGAATGGGGGCCGCACTGCGATGGACTTTGTGCTGGAATCAGGGTCAATTAAGTGTGCGTATTGCGACTGGTTCCTCAAGGAGTAGAAATTTTTATATTGAAAATTGCCTTGAATTTTTGTCTTCTTCTTCCTGATGTAATTGTGCTGTATAAGAAACGTCATGATAATAAGGAGCGACTGATTTTATGCTTGTTGTCAAGGGATTTGTGCGCAAAAGGCAAGCAAAGCTTTTAGTGACTTAACACTCCCTGAATTGTTCACACAGCTATTTTTAAATGGAATTGATATTTTGAAATTTGGGACACAATTCAATGTACTTTCGGTTATATTTTTTAATAATTTCACAGTGTACTTTTCTTGTTATTTGTTTTCCCTCAATATTGGCGTAAAGGATGGTATTAGACCAGCAGGTAAAAAGGTAACAAGCTTTTTTCACTTTTTGGAAAAAGAAAATGTTTTTTTGTTTGTGTGTGTTCTTCTTGAAAGGTCAAAAAAAGGGGGAGTTTTTAAAAAGTGTACTTGAAATTTCAAAAAAAAAAAGTTGTTTTTATAAAATTGTTAAAAAAGTTTAATTTGGTAACCCGTTTTTCATGTAAAAAAAGGGGGGTCAAAATTCCTGAGAATGTACTTTTGAAACTAATGCGACAAAAGGGGACCCTATTTTTTTGCCTGGGTAACGTCCCCATGCATTACGCCTTGAAATAGGAAGTGACAACCACTGGTGTAGAGACCAAATGTTTTAACCATTTTCAAGGCCACACTATCACTATCCGTTCTCGCGCAAAAGTATATCTCCAAACCCTTCTCCTTATCCTTTCTCCAACACCTAACCATTCTTCACTTGTGTTCCCATTCATTTTCTTCTGCCTTCCTGTTTCTCTCTCTCTCACCTCTGTCTCTTGCTCTCAGATGATGACACACTCACTCGACCCTATGATTAATATAACCATATCATCACAGTCTAAACGTACCTGTGGAGGAGATTAGCGTCATTGAGTCATGGGAGTGTTCACAAAAGTTGGGGCCTTCCACGCCTTACCCGTTCCGGTTTACTACACATCTCGAGATTAACAACAGACAGATTTGAACAGAAACAAAAAACGCAGGACCAGCATTTGAACGCGTAATAAGACTGTGCCGTTGAAGGTGATTAAGTAGTAATCATGGTCACAACTATATTTTGTAATTGCCGAAGGGCCACTTTTCACTATAACAATTTTTTTTTGAGAAGACGGGCTGTAGATAACCTGCTGTATCATAAGCAAGGGTTTACTTGCATCGTTGATGCTCTCCGTTTAAGGAATGCCTTTTTTCTTGGGAGAATTTACCTATTAAAACTGCGTCTCTAGGTAATCGTTGAAATACAGCTCACCCCTATTAAAAATGGCAAAAATGATCACAAACTGTGTCTTCATCTTAATTTCAATAACTAGCATAATTTACGTAATATTTTAACTGTATAAAGGAATCTTTGATTTGACCCACCCAAGAACATAGGTTTAGACACACCAAACCAAACAAGAGACCCACACAATGACAAAGTTATGGCTGAAATGTGAATTTTTTCAGGGAAAAACCCGTCTTCCATTTTGATTGTTTTGGGGGCCCGGCGCCTACTTTTTCGTTAGAACCCAGGCGAAACATTTTTGTGGTCATTTCATCACGTTAGATAAACAAAAAATCATCCCATTTATAGCCCATCCCTAATTTTTACGCCCTATTTTTGCTCATCTTTTTACAGTTTGTACTTCGCGCCCCCTATTTTTGCTCAGTCTTTTGCAGTTTTTTTTTTAGATAGGGGGGGTCGTCCGATAGGAAAGACACCTTATGGAGCATGAGCCGTGTGTCGGCGTCGGCGGCGTTGTGAGCTTTTCTTGTTGAACAAATAACTGAGATCTGTGCGACGCTACCGGGCTGAAACTTGGTGGAGGTGCGGGTTACAGATTCTCTCCCGCGAACGTGAATTTTAAATTTTACAAACAGTGTATATGCATTCTAAGTACCCTAATTTGCATAATTAAATTACAATATTTTGACCCTAATTTTTCTTGATTTTCCATTGACACTTTTTTGTGAACACATGCTGGAGATCTGTAAGTCACACAGAGCTGATCTTGGTGGAGGGGGCGGGGTTAATGGGATTCTTTCAATCTCAACTGCATTCTATTTACAACAGTATATTATATGCATTCTAAGTCACATAATTTGCATAATTAATTAGCCCATTTTTAACCTATTATTCCCCCTTCTTGATTTTCATTGACACAAACTTGTGAACAAATATATCTGGAGATCTGTAAGTCACACAGGGCTGAAACTTGGAGGATCAGTTACAGATTCTCGAACTGATTCAATATACAACAGTACACTGTGGTCTTGTGTATGTGACACCAATTAGTCCTGAGGTTAAAGACATTGTCCCTGGGGGGGTATGGGACATATTCCTGGGGATATGGGACAATTGTCCTGGAGGGATATGGGGCTTTGCCCTGGGGGTATGGGAACATTGGTCCTGGGGTATGGGACTTGTTCCTGGGTAGGGACATTTGTCCCTGGGGTAATGGAACCTTGTCCTGGGTACATGGACATGGTTGCTGTAGTTTAGACTATTGTCTGGGTATGGGCATTTTCCTGGGTATGGGAACTTGTTCCCTGGGGTATTGGGACATTGTCCTGGGGATATGGACATTGTCCTGGGGATATGGTACATTGGGCCTGGAGGTTTTGGACATTGTCCTTGAGGTATGTGGGACATTGTCCTGGGTATGGGACTATGTCCTGGGATATTGGACATTGCCCGGAGGGTAAATGGACATTGTCCTGGAGGTTTTGGACATTGTCCTGGGGAAATGGATCTTGTCCTGTAGTTATGGGACATTATCCTGGAGGTCATGGGACATTATCCTGGAGGTAATGGGGACCATTGTCCTGGAGGTATTAATGGGACATTGGTCTAAGGGTATAGGGAGACATTGGTTCTGGGTTATGGGACACTTGTCCTTGGTATGGGGATCTTTTCTCACTGTAGATGTGTGACTTTGTCCCTTGGTATGGGGCCATTGCCTGGGTAATGGGACATTGTCCTGGGTATAAAGACAATTGTCCTGGGTATGGACATTGTCCCTGGGAGTATGGGACAATGTCCTGGGTATGGGACATCGTCCTGGGGTAAGGGACATTTTCCTGTGGATATGGGAACCATTGTCTGGGGATTGAACTTGTCCTGGGGATATGGACTTGTCCGGGGGAATATGGACATTGTCCCGGAGGTATTGACATTGTCCTGGAGGTTTTGGACATTGTCCTGGATGTATGGGACACTTGTCCGGTATGGGCACATTGTCCTGGGTATGGAACATTGTCCTTGGGATATGGGGCATTGTCCGGGAGGTATTATGGGATATTGTCCTGGGGATATGGGACATGACCTGGAGGTAATGGGAAACAAATTGTCTTGGAGGTAATGGTACCTTGTCCCCTGGGGTATGGGGTACATTGTCCTGGGGTATTGGCCATTGTCCCTGAGAATGGGGACATTATCCCTGGAGGTATGGGACATTGTCCAGAGGTATGGGACATTGGTCTGGGGTATGGCATTGTTCTGGGGTATGGGAACATTGTTCCTGGGGTATGGACATTGTTCTGCTGGGGATGTGGACATTGGTCCTGGGGTATGGGACATTGTCCTGGGGATATTGGACATTGTCTTGTGGGGATTGAAACATGTCCTAGGATTATGGGACATTGTCCCCGGAGTATGGAACACATTGTCCTGGAGGTTTGGGACATTTGTCCTGGGGTATGGAAACATTGCCCCGGTTCATGAGATATTGTCCTGGGGTATGGTAAACATTGTCCTGGGGTATGTGAAATTGTCCTGGGGAATGGGAACTTGTTCCTGGGGAAATGGGACAATTGTCCTGGGGTATGGACATTGTCCTGTGGGATATGGGACAAATTGTCCTTGGGGATATGAACATTGTCCTAGGGTTTTGTACCTGTCCGGAGGTTATGGGACATGTCCCCGGAGAATGGGAAACATTTTCTTGGAGGTTTGGGACAATTGTCCTGGGGTAATGGAACATTGCCTGGGGTATGATATATTGTCCTGGTGTATGGGCACAATTGTCTCCTTAAGTATGGTACCTTGTCCTGGGATATGGGACCAATTGAATTGGTTCTGGAGGTATGGGACAATTGTCCTGGAGGTATGGGAACATTGTCCCTGGAAGTTATTGGACCTTATCCTGGAGGGTATGTGACATGTCCTCCGGGATGTAATGGGACATTGTTCCTGAGGTATGGGACAATGAACCTTGTTAACCCCATAACCATGAATTATTTTTTAAACATTTTATATTGTTTATTTTATGCTGACTCAAGAGACATTTTCAGGTTGAGAATGTAAACCAAAACTGAAATTGTGCATCTTTCACCATAGAAAATGAACTTTCGAGAACCCACTCACATACAATCGGACACCTATTTGGGCCCGCTGTCCCTATTTTTTAATTACTTTATAATAGCCCCAGCCTTTGCCACCGTCGGGGGGCCGGCAATTTCCATTTGCTTTTGGTTTCCAGTCAGACTCCCGTCTTCGCAGGGTTTTCTCTGGTACTCGACTCTTTTAAACTTCCGGTTCTCCTCCTGCTTCCAAAAACTGGCTTTCTTCCTTTTTTTTCTTCCTCTTTTCTTTTCTTTCTTTTTCTATTTCTTCTTCCCTAACGTGTATGATAATAAATTGAATTGAAGTTTAAAAAAAAAAAAAAAAAAAAAAAAAATGGACACGACTGTGTGAGGTGTCATTAAATAAATAAACTAATACCTCCGCTCTCCTCCTCACAAAAAAACTGGAGAAAGGGAAGGAATGACGGGAAAAAACAAGGGAGGGGTTCGAGATTGGGTGGGGATTCGATCTGTCTGCAAGCCTGGCCAGGCCAGACACTTCTACCCATTGTTTCGTTTTATTGTGCAATCGCATCACACATGCACTCATTTATCATCACACAACGGGAACTTAAAAGTGTGCATTAGGTTTTCGTATTTTCCCCCTTCCTTCCGTCCCCCCCACGATGCATGGTTGGTAGTATATGCGAAGGGATGGAGCAAGGTAGCAGCAGCCAGCTATAAGCCCTAATCGCTCAATTTTTGATATCAGATGAAAGGCCTATTTTTTCTCATTTAGCCTAATTTTTCAAGCCCAACTTTCATTTCAAGATATAAAAAAACAACTGTTTTAAATGGTTACCATCACATTTAGGCTTAGCACAAGTCTTGAATAGGGCCTTTGCATATATGCATTTTTTTTGCTTCTGTCTACCATCAAAAAACCAGCAAGTTTGTTTCTCCACATGTGGACTTAATGGGGCCATATATGAGGCAAGTGCCGGGCTCTCATATCCAGTAAGAAAAATCAATAGGTAGTAATAAATCGGAACAAGCATAAACCTTTATGTGGTTGACCCCATTTTGAGCACATTTTTTTGTTCACCAACATCAGAAGGAACATTTCCTGATCCTTAATTTTCACAAGGATAAGAGAAAAATGTGATCCTTTTCCTCTTCCTGTATAACAAATATGATTTTTTCTGGATTAAAGTGTGGGGGGTGGGGGATGAGTTTGATGGAGTAGAGTGGGGGAGATGAAGTTTGTCATAATAGTCCACACACCTTCATATTAATTTTACTTTTAGGTTGAGGCAAATTGAAAATTGTGATATAAATCAGATAAACCTTTGTCTAAATTAATCTTTTTTCTTGTTTCGAGGGTAGAACATGGAGTCCAAACAACAGCTAGCAGAGAGTTCTGCAGAAAACATGCAAGTCCCCCTCAGGTGTTACTAGAACTTGTCCACCTCAAAGGGGGCACTGTCACAAATTGCACAAGATGGCCGAAAATATCCAACTCCAAGCAGAGGAATGTGAGACAGAACAGCGGCAGAAAAATGTGGTCGGCCATCACTAGCGACCTGGGGGGCGAAGGCATAGTGATCGCATATGATAGCGGATGGTACTTGATAGTATAATCCGATCATATACCTCAACAGTCAAACTGAGGCAAACCATCAGGCAACAAGAAACCGCTTGTGTGGCTCGCATCTCAACTCTGAGAATGTCGTATTTGAAGTGTCCGGGTCGCACAAGCAGAAAACGGGGTGCCATATTCCCATCCGCCGCCAACCCACCTCCGCAATCAAAACTAATGGTAGAAATACCAATGCTTTATTAAACAATTACAAAAGTTATAATTTTAAAAAAAAAGGGTTGGAAAATTCCCTAAAAGTCCGTAGAAGCTTTGGAAAGAAATAACCAGTTGGAATGCTCATCAATCTGCAAAAAGCTGTGTTACAGTGGTAAAAAAACCCAGCGCAGCCTTCGAAAAACACATGCAAAAGGAACGAAAGATGACCACAAACACTGCGATACGTTTAATAAGAGGTCAAGAATGTTGCTGACCTACAAAAATCATACAAAAAATATGCACACCAACTTGGAGAAAAACCATATAAAGTTGCGAAGCAATGCTAATGTTGCTTTGCAAATAGTTCAAAAAACGTTCAACTACCACAATGAACTGAACCAACACCTCTGAGAAAGTTCTACATACTGGTCATGTACAAGAAAATTTAAAAGACTAAGCTGCCTGAAAAAGAAGCACAACCTGAAATTCATACTTTTCCAAGTCCAAAGAGGTAGTTACAAGTGTGCCCATAATTGTGGAATGAAAAAGGCTTAAAAAACTAAAGCATTATACAGAAGACCATGGAAGAATACAATACATGAGCGCCGTTCAAGTGCCGTCAGGGATGCGAGAAACTTTTTACTTTCACGTCGAAGCGGAGCTAGAATTATCACGAACGGACGTGCATTTGAAAGAAAAACAAAGAACCCTCAAAATATTGTGACAAATATTTATGACAAAAACGGGAAATTAAAATCATGAAATTGGCCACACTTGGTGAAAAACCATTTTTTGTTGTCCCGTATTGCGATCAAATACACTCAGAGAAAAAGTTTTTGAACAACACATAAGACTGAAACAATCCAGAGGAGGAATTGGCCTCTACCCACCACCCACCGTACCAAAAAACCACCCTCTAAGGAAAGTTGAGAAATATGAATCTGGGTTGTGAAGTCACCTGGAAAGTTAAGAGAGCAAGAACATGCCTCAGAAAGATCAGGATTCATACCCCAACAACAATTCCCGATTCAGTAATAAGTGCATGTACTGTGGGTAAGTTGTTCAAACAACATCAATCACCATTACTGAGGCATGAGACGGACCATGTGGTAAGGAACACCATTTATGAGTGTGCCAGCACATGTGGCAAGACGTTTCATCATCATCATCACGTCCTGAAGGGAATTGACCCAGACCATGGAGGGGAAGCATGCTGGGGGCTTCCGATGTTTTTCACACATGTGGGATGGTGTTTAATTTCATAACCTGACAAAGATGCAGAAACTCAAGAGAGCGCATTTTCTTCAAGTGCACACGCATTGCAAACACAAAGTTCCAGACCAAGGTATGTACAGAAATCATTTGTGTGTATGGTTGGCCAATATTGATCAGAATTCAAAGCCTAATATTAGGGGTTGTGGTCCTGGAGAGGCCCCACCCCCTTTATTATGAAAGCCATACTTATAAAAACCTCAAATAATTGTGACCCTTTTTCCTTCAAAGAGCAGTGTCCACATTATTTAACCACATAATACAGGCAACTAATTCCACTCTCTTCACTGTTTCTTTTCTGATTTGGTTTTAGTTAAACATGTATAGTCGTCATTTTGACTAACCAATAGAGTTTCTAAAACATTTAGAGATCAATCCCTTAAAAAGCCCTACCCTCAATTCTTAATCTGGTTAGTAGTAGTAGTAAAACCAAGTTTTAAATCCGGTTTTGTCCCCGCACCCGGGGTGGCCCTGATTCACCGGCACACAGTTCCGTACTAAGGGTCACCCCGTGTAGACGCGTTTGACCCCGTTTTCTTATCACGCGTCTGTGCAAGATTTTGCACAAAAATGCACTGCGGCAATTTTTACCGGAAATTTTTTTCGTAATGGGATGTCTTATTTCCCCCCCCCCCCCTTCCCCATATTGTTTTGAACCCAATATACTCGGCTGCATGTTTGGTTTGGACCAGAAGTGATGGCCAATATGGTATCTGTAGAAGGTTGGTATAATCTACTATCAAATTGATTATATTTAATCAAAATTTTAAAATGAAAATTAACGTTTTTAAATAAAATCCATGTATTCAAGAAATATTCCGACAGCTATTTCCTAAAACCGTTGTCTTTAACTTTCCTCTTCTCCAAAATCTCTCCAAAAGTTTTTGAATGTTTACTAGCATGGTATTTTTAAAATATAGACGGTGGCCGCATTCTATAGGAACCCCCTGGTCAAGGTTCGGCCCCAAACCAACACTTCGCCCCCAGGCCAACTCAACCCCTACTCCCAACTCGCCCCCGACTGCAACAGTCCGCCCCCAAACAAGTCGCCCCCTGCCAAGTCGCCCCCAAACAACACAACCAGTCCGCCTCCGCCCCCAACCAAGGTCGCCCCCCATGCCACGTCCCCCCCAACCACACACCAAGTCCGCCCCCAACACACACCAAGAGTGTCGGCCCCCAACCTCACACCAAGTCGCCCCCCGGCCCACCACCTCGAGCCCCTTCGCCCCCCGGCCCAACGACTCATCACCACCTAAACATCGCCCGTAAGCCAACTCAAGATGTGTGTTGTCATTTTCAAGATGTGGGTACGTTTTAAAGGAATAGGTGGGTGATCTCCGCGGAAAATATCCGCATATATTTAACTTAGTTTTCTCCGCATGGCGGGATCAGCCTCGGTCATATAGTTGCACAACAGATACGTGGTGCAACTGAATATAACAATATAACACAAACAGAGTTCCTAAAAACTGTTGGTATTGGAATTTACTCTTATAGACTAGGCCCCTTGCAGTAGAATCTAAATGAAAATACACAGCTAAAAAACCGGATGTGCGATCGGTATATTAAATCAACTTGAATTTAACACCAAATTGCAATTTAATTATGGAGATGTGAAACTTTTTGTCTCTTCCTCTGCATTCTACGTAGGGAACAATTTTTGGGGTTGGGACAAACAGATATCCGCTTAATTTAGAACCAATATAAAAAATGGGCTGGACTACAAGGGTCGATAATGTCAATCATGTTATGTTTTTTAAACTGGGGGGGACAATTTTGGTAGCTGTCATCAATAATTTGATCTAGCGGGTTCGAGCTCACACTCTCGCAACTGCACTTCCCATCAATAATAAAAAAGTGGGAGTTTCAAGTTTCCAAAACAAAAATGGGTCTGTTTTCAAATGTTTTTATAAAGTTTTTGAACACAAAACAAAAAGCATTTTAGAGGCCTAACTTACAGAACAGGTACGCTTTCCCCAAGAATTACTAAACTTCCAAAAGATTTAAAATAAATGATTTACATCACCAACCCCCTGGTGTTTTACCACCCGTGACGATTTAAAAATGAAGATTTTGGGTCTACTGAACAAGCACGTATTCGGGTTATTGGGGTTATGTTCATGTGGGCCTATGGCCCAATGCGTGTGTTGTTTTTATTAGATGGCTACATTTAGGGAGTCTTTTTTTTGCATTTATTTTATTAACCTTTTAATTAGTTCATCATATATCACATCAAACACAAAAATCATTTCTCTTTTTGGAAAAGTGGGTCAGTCCTGAAAAGGATGGTTATGTGTCTTGGATTTTGACATAATATCGATCATCGATTTTGCGGGCCTTTTGGTCGTTCAAAGATAATAGTTTATTGGTTTTCCAATCCCTAACCAAAGTTCGTCCCTCCGAAAGAAGTGGCTTTGATCGATCACGGCTCCTGACCTGGCGCTGACAGCCCTCAGACCCCGTATATACACAAGTAATTACATTTTTTGGTATAAACAAAAAGAGACTGAACATACTGAAAATAACAACGCCCTGTTTAAAACAAAACAAAGTCGCCCCCAAATAAAAAACGGAGGTAAAGCGCTTAAACATGCTGTCACGAATTCAAAATGCGGAAAAAGGAGGATGTTGATTGACGTGCGTGTCGATAAAACCATCATCGTCTCACTTGGACAATCGGGTTCAGTTAAGAAGTCGCCGCCTCTGTTTTAATTCCAAGGAAAGAAATAAAAAATAAAAATCGCAAACAACCATGCCATGGCGACTTTAAAAAAAAAAAGAAAATGTTAACACAACATAAACTCAACCGCGCTGCAAACCCTGGTCAGGCCCCTACTCAAGTCGCTGAAAGATTAATATTTGTCAATTTATTTTTATAAAACATTAAAAATTATTTATTTTCATGGGATATTCAGAATCAGCATGAAATGCAATTAACAGGCATCGTCTTTGATGGTGTTTTTTGTTAGATGGCCTCCGTGAAGCCATCCTTAAAAAAGCCCTGACTGTTGTAGGTGTTATAACTATAAGACGATTGTCCAGGGTGGAAGGTATAAGTACATTACGCTAAATGAGCAAAAACTTGTTGAATGTACATTGGAGTGTTGATTGGGTTGCAAATCAGTTAAGTTAATAATTTTTTTCAAAGTATAAACAAAAGACAATTTTTCAAAAAAAAGAACACAAACATCGCTGATATAGTATCTTATTTTCAACTTCAATTTTTAATACATATTATTCATTTTAATAAAATAAATATTCGCAATATAGTATTTTGAAAGAAAATACATATTAAATTATCTTAATGTGTCCTAGGTTTTCTTTCTCCGTAAGGTTTTCTGTTTGTGGTAAAGTATTTAGTTTCATAAGCAAGGGATTCCCCCGAGTTCGATCCCCCGTTTAGGTGTAGGCCCTATATGTATCATTTACTTTACATGATGGATTAAACATGGCAGCTATTAAGATGAAGAAATATAAAATAAAGGGCACATATTACTTTCAAAACCATCTTTTTTTTCTCCTTTCTTCCCATCTTTCCGCCCACAAACATACAACATTAGAGTTCCAGCAAGCAACTTGCATTAATATTGCATGGTAGTACTTGTGACTTACCAAATAAGCGCAATAATTAGTGTTATTAATGTAGAAAATATTATAAAGAGTTGTTACTGATTCAACTTTTGCAGTAACCTCAATTAAATACATTTATTAGAATGATTATGTAAATTAAAATCGTCCGTATCATGGATACACGCGGCCCCTATCAGCACACAGCTCACATGGCTCAACTAATCAACTAATCTAACCCTAAAAACCATTATCAATGACTTATCATTAACAGAAAGATTACATCATTGAAATTACTCCTAACTCACTAATTAAATGCAAACGGGTTTACACCTTTAATTTTGAGTATATACATGAAATCATTATTTTGAGTGTAGTTTTGCAGACATAAAAACGAATGACTGATGATATTAATGAAAATGTCTTCTTTAATCGCTCCGGACTTTTTAATGTAATCCGACCATAACATTAAAAATTCTTAACCAGCGAGCCCGGACGTCAATGTTATTAGCAAAAGCGTTTTTGTTGCTTTATGTTTTTAGAAAACAGATTTTGTACACAGTGAAAAAGTTTTTAAGTCGCAATCTTTTATTTCCTTTAAGAATGTTATGGTAAGATATGTAGATTAACGATTCGATCCCACCTTTTTTTAAATTATTTTGGCACTGGCATGACATTTCCATTTAAACAAATATCCAATACACATTTTTTAAAAAAACTCACTTAAATTTCAAAAAGAAAAGAAAATAAAATGATTTTCTTCCCCTTTTCCTTCCCCTCTTTTCTCCAAACCACGATAAAAAAACGGATATGTGCTTGAAAGTAAGAGGTTTACTTTTCTTAACCTAAAACACCCTAGTTTTCTTTCTTCTTTTTGTAAGATAAAAAATCTGCACTTGATTAGTAGTTGTCAACACCATGTTTTTCAGTGAAAGCAATAGGGCAAAATAACAACATCGTAAGTTTTGAACTTAGTTATGAATGTCCCAAAAAATCGGGCCACGGAAGCATGCTACAATCACATTGCCGTGCCGGCAGAAAAAGTCACCCTCTTTAAAAAAAAATAAAACATGGTTCTCCTCGGTTTATTTTACGTTCAGCTGTGATTTTAATATAGGTTTTTCCTCCCTCCCCCCCGGTCATTTCGTAGTTCTAAACTATCAACAACAAAAAAATAATTTGGGCAATTAATTTGCAAACGTTTTGGACATTTTGTATTATGAGCTCTCTATTCCATTATGTATACCTATATAAATAAATCGTTCAAATGCCGAAATGGCTGATGCGGAATGATTAATTCCCCCCCGAATTAAACAAAAACACGAATCCCATCCCTTGCTAATTTAAAAAGAAACATTTTCTTTTCTTTTTCAATCTCAATGATGGGCGAAATTGAGAAACAATGAATGTCTAAGAGAAATCCATTGGAATCATTAAGCAACGTAAATTGCAAAATTGGCTCTGGGAAACCTCTTGGCGAGCATGAATCAAATTTTGCAAATGAAAAAGAAATTCTATTTAAAAATGGGTTTTGGGAATTTTCCCTTGAAAAGTCCCTCGTGCATCTTAAAGATACTCGAATTGGTGATTCTTAAAGAGAGGGGCCCTTACAGGGTCCTCTTATGACTTATAAATATGCTTTTACCAAACAACAGGGGAAATGGAAC